>JANJEY010000002.1:67436539-67453524 GCA_024703695.1 Erythroxylum cataractarum | reverse complement strand
CTGCAGAAACTATTTGAGATGAATGATTTGGGGATTGTGTCTTATTTTCTCAGTTTAGAAATCAAACAATCTGAGCAAGGCATATTTGTGTCTCAAGAAAAATACGCTGGTGAAATTCTAAAGAACTTCAATCTTAGTAACTGTAAACCAGTGAGTACACCTACTGTCCATGGAGAAAAATTGAAGAAAAATGATGGTACTCAACGTGCAGATGCTTCTCTTTACCGAAGTATGGTTGGCTCTGTGCTTTATCTTTCAATTTCTAGGCCAGATATCATGTTGGCTTCAAGCTTGCTATCAAGATTCATGAATGAACCATCAGAAATCCACTTCGTAGCAGCCAAGAGGGTGTTCAGATATGTACGAGGTATCATATGTTGGGGAACGAAGAAGCAATCTTCAGTTGCACAATCAACGACATAAGTTGAATATGTTGCTGTTTGTGCAGCTGTAAACCAAGCAATCTGGTTAAGGAAAATTATGACTGATTTGAATCTTCAGCAGGAGAAAGCTACAGAAATTCTTTGTGACAACAAGTCAGCAGTGGCAATGGTGAAGAACCCTGTTTTTCACGGCAAAACAAAACACATCAAGATAAAATATCATGCCATAAGGCAAGCTGAAAAAGACAATGAAGTAATGATTAGACATTGCAGTGGAGATGATCAAGCAGCAGATATCTTTACAAAGGCATTGCAGAAACCAAGATTTGAATTTCTTAGATCACTCATTGGTGTTCGTTCCATCACATGCCTCAAGGAGGAGTGTTGAGAAATCTGCTGTAATGATGTATTTTTGATGCATGTGCTGTCAATTCTATTTTGATATTTTGTAATCTTCCACTAGTTAGAAGTTGTTGTAAATTCGTGGAGGAGCTTAAAATATGTAAATTTGGTGAACAAACTTCCTTAAATCAAGGAAGTTTGGTTGACAAACTTTTTGACTAAAGTGATGTATAAATATGTTAGTAGTTACAGAAATGAAGTTTTTCGAAGAACAGAAAAACTTTGTTCTTTGTCAAAATCACATTCTATGCTCTCTTCTTCTAGCTCTGCCAACAAAGTGGAATTTCCTTAGAGAGTACTTCTTGAATAGAAGTGACAAGTTTAAGTAGAAGAGTTATAAGTAAATACCATATAAGCTGATGATCATAAAAGACAACATAATATTATGCAGAGGCAACATCAGACCAATCTGGATCATAAACTGGCAATTGATCCCGTAAGGTTTGTAGCTCTGAAACATAACTGTGAATGGTCTGATCGGGCAATTGATGCAAACAATGAATGCACTGATAAAGCAGAAATTGAAGAACATCATGCGAAACTGCATATTATGGCTACAAGAAATATCAAATATCTTAAACACTTTCAAAACGAAAAAATTCCAGCTTAATAATAGGATGACAAGTATTATGAAACCAAGTTAAAATCTAATGAGTTTTGTTGTTCCATTGATCGATCCTCTTAGTTAACTTATTTTCTATTTCATCATCATGTTTGATAGGTATGGTAACCTCAGCATTAACAACTCACCAAAGAAGTATTCAATTCAGAAAATTACACTTCTCTTGATACATCATAATTCAAACTTTCGAAATCATAGTAATATGATTGGTGATAGTGTGAGAATTATACGAAGCAACCATGGAAACCAAAAAATGTTGTGTAAATAATAAGGTACCCAAACTTGAAACTAAGAGATAGAGATGAAATTAGGGA
Source organism: Erythroxylum cataractarum (assembly GCA_024703695.1). Lineage (NCBI taxonomy): Eukaryota > Viridiplantae > Streptophyta > Magnoliopsida > Malpighiales > Erythroxylaceae > Erythroxylum > Erythroxylum cataractarum. Next base: position 67,451,803 of record JANJEY010000002.1, on the reverse strand, counting down.
ATACATACCTCAAAAATAAATTTGAGAGGGCTAAAAGCCTTAGAGACCAATCTGAGTTGTAAGAAAACTGACCAAAAAGAGACTGAACCAACTGATCAAACCTATCTAGATTGGTTTAGTTCAACCGGGTCAACTAGGAGACGAAAGCTGACTTAGTGCTCCTGATCATTGGACACAAGACATTGACATGGAGTGGATAGAGGTCTTAGCATATGTAGTGCATGAGTGAGTGAACTAGCAGGCAACAACTTTAGGAGGTGTATACGAGCGAGTGAAGGCTCTGAGTACATCATCACTCTCATAGGTTTCAATGAAATACCAAATGTTCAGCGCCCTTCATATACTTAGAGAGCGGTGAAGTCCAAATAGGCTTTATGTTGGAGATTCACCGCCGATTCAAGATATAAATCCATTGTGGATGAGACAAGAAGTTGGTAAAATCATAATAAAGTGTCAAATACATAGAGTTTACGACAATACAAATTACCAATTTTAACAGTTTTTCTGTTTAATTTTCTCCTTAATCTTCGTTGCAATGGAACTATGCATTGCGTAAAGCTAGTAGGATTCTTGTTAACAAGAATAAAAGAACAAAGGGAAATTCCTCCATAAATGCTGGTTTGCTCAGTTTGTAAATGAAAGGACTACCCGTAAGCCTGGACCGACATTGACGGTCCGGGGTTGTTTACTAAACAACTAATTAGCCAGTGACGGCAGAATTCTGGTATTCCGAGGAACCTAAGCATCTGATGCGGTGATAATAAAGAAACATCTATGCATGTTTTATTATTCTAAAATGCTAAGAAACGAGTCATAATCATATAGCTAACATACAGAACCAAAATTCAGCATCCTAACGCCTTTCTGTGAATCAAACTTCGGCTGCAAACAAGAAGGTGGTGTTACTAGGTAATTGTTTTCTGTCTGTTCTGCTTGTTTTCTAGATGTCTGTGACTAATGTTCAATGGAGCCAAGCCAAAGCATCTATAAATACTCGTATATTAATATGATCCATTGTGTACCGATTCATTATAAAAACTTCGAAAGAAGTTCCACTTAGAAGCTAGGTACGTTCAAGGAACACAAATGGCTAATTCTCTGAGGGAAAACAAACCATTTCACCTCGTGGTATTGGCAATGGGGACGTGGGCATCCATGGTCTGCTTGCATGCACTCAATGATATCAATGATACTACCATGGTTACGATGCACGAAACCTGGATGTCTCACTACAATCGTGGGTACAATGACGAAGTAGAGAAGGAGCAACGCTACAACATTTTCACGGAGAATGTGAAGTTCATCGAGTCTTTTAACAAGGATAGTAATAGAACCTACGAACTTGGGATTAATAGGTTTGCAGACATGACTAGGGAGGAGTTTTCTGCAATATATAACCAGTACAAGGTCACTCACTATCCTAGTAGATCGCGGACAACACCCTTCAGTCATGGGAAAGTTAAATCAGTTCCACGCCGAGTAGATTGGAGAAAACGTGGAGCTGTCACTCCAGCCAAGAGCCAAGGAAAATGCGGTATGGGACTCAGCTTGCCTGACTTACGCAAATCATTTTTCAAGAAAATAGTTGCCAATCGATTGTGGTTTCATAAAGGTCTGTTCTAGACTAAGGATATAAAATTTCGTTGACTGTTAAAAAATTTGTAGGATCCTGTTGGGCGTTTTCTGTGGCAGCGTCAATAGAAGGGATAACAAAGATATCAACAGGGAAGTTGACTCCTGTCTCAGAGCAAGAAATAATTGATTGTGACAAATATGGCCAGGGTTGTAATGGAGGTTTTCTAGATGAGGCTTTCAAGTTCATCATCCAAAATCAAGGCCTCACATCTGCAGCCGAATACCCTTATGAAGAAAAGGAAGGTACTTGCAAGCGGAAAAAGGCTGAGCATTCTGTTGCTAGGATCAGGGGCTATGAATATGTACCTGCCAACGATGAGAGGGCACTGTTAAACGCTGTATCTCTCCAACCAGTCTCTGCTGTCATTGACGCTGGAAGCTCAGCTATTCAGTTCTACAAAAGAGGAGTCTTCACAGGATATTGTGGAACTGAGATGAACCATGCTGTTGCCATAGTTGGCTATGGGAGCAAACCTGCCAAGAAGTATTGGATAGTGAAGAATTCGTGGGGAAGCGATTGGGGAGAGAATGGATACATAAGGATGTTAAGAAACTTCAAATCCAAGGAGGGTCTTTGTGGTATTGCTAAGCAAGGTATCTATCCCACCATGTAAAAGCAAAAATTTTGGACTTACTTCAGCATACAGCAATTTATCTGTCAAACTTCACCCTGTGCTGTGCTCTATCCTTTCTTTTCTCTTGCTGTGTTAATTTATAATACATGAAATACATCAATAACAAACTTTGCTCTACTGATTACTATACAAGTTAACAACAAATAACCTCATATTTCGATTTCCAACCAGATTACTATTTTTCACTGCTTAATGTAACCCGAATCCGAGTGCACATTATGTTTTGTCCCAAATGTTTGCTTCCAAATTAAAGAAAAAATTGGGATATTAACCAATGAGAAAAAGGAACTGCTTTGTAGTGATATTGTTTTTGGCGGGCATAGTATATCTCCAAGCGGCAGCAACCAATTATTCAAATCTGAAAAATGTTCTCTTATTTGTCTGTTGGGATGTTGCTGATGCTAGGAGCATTAGAGTAACATAAATGAGTAACCTTACTCAAACGACCGTGCAAAGCAGCTGCATAACAAATCCTGAACACAAGAAGGATCCTTGCAGGAAACAACTATCAAACTATAATCCTAAAAGCGCAGGAAACAGAATTATATGATAGGAAAGAAGACCATGAAAACTGAAAGGTCCTCGTGAGGATTATGCTTTTCATTACACCTTACAAAATCAAGGTTATTGAGTGGGATGAGCAAATTTTGGATAAAATGAACCAATTCTATAACCCACTAAGAAGTAGCTGCTGGGTGCAATGATTTATGATTGATGATGTAAACCAAAATATTTACAAACAAATGCCAAATAGATTGTATATCAAATTGTAGGCATTTTGTGATGAATCTCATTTTCACCATTAACATACATAACTAACATGTATAGCTATAGCTAATAGAACTACTGAAGTGAAAATGAAATTTGAATAAATGAAACAGATCAAGAAACAGAATAGATGTTCTGTAAGTTGAATTATCATCATACATAAGCTTGTAAGTAGAACAACTTTTTAAGAGAAAGATAATGAGAATGAATGACCTAGGGCTTATTAATTAAGCACCTTTCCCACTACTTGGGTAGGACTTGGTGCAAAGAACCCTTCTTCCCTTGGCACGTCGACGCTTCAACACCGCCCTTCCGCTGGTGGTTCTCATTCGTCGACGAAAGCCATGGGTTCTAGCAAGAGACTTCCGGGACCTACTCCTCTTAGTTAGACAAAGAGCAGGTTTTCCAGCTCTTACCACCAGGCCAAAACCATTTCGCTTTTGAAACCCAATATTTGAATCCATGTCCAAACCCAAAGATGAACCTGCAAAGGAGTTGCATTCAAGTTCAAGAAATAAAAAATTTAAATTCTAAAGCTTATCAGCCCAAATGCTTCTTTCAGTACTAAACAAGGACAAAAGCCTGCCACCAAGCATGTAGAAAATAGTTTCTCTCATAAAACAAGAAAATGATATCATTCACAGACGGCAAATCTGTTTGAACTTAAAATTGTGACATTATATTGTTAACAAAAACCTAGTTCCTCTGTTCAAGGCTACTACGACAGAAAAACTCGTTGAACTGCAAGACTAAACATGCCTTGTAACAGAACCAGAATCCCAGAAGGCACTGATAAAAAATCCGTGTAACATAGAAGATTATAGAAATGAGAACCACAAAAGGCCACAGAATTTGGGCGCCGTGAAGGCTCATCAGCCAACGCGGCCGATATAATCACCGAAACCCGCCTTATTCATAAGAGAAGACGGGAGACATAAAGCACCACCATTATGAATACCTATACATAAAGACAAATTGACAAAACCAACAATAACCCAAAACTTACCAGAAAATGAAGAAGAAGAAAGTAAAGATAGCGGAGAAGAAATAAAAGAGGATTGTAGCAAGCAGGGCAGAGGAGTGGAGGTGGTGGCAGACAAAGTCCTGGTCTTTGAACCCGTGAACAAAGAGAGAGAAGCTGAGGGGGTTTGAAAGCTTCGAATCCATGGAGGATTTGTCGAAATTACGGAGAATGAAGCAGCCATTGCCACTCTTTTAGGCACCCTTTTTCCCTCTGTATTAATTCTATCGATCTGGTCCTCTTCCTCCCTCCCGAGCTATGCCAAGATGAAGCTAGCTATCCACAAGTTTTCATTTTTCCAGCGTTATCCTTAGGGTCCAATGATACTTGGGTTAAAGTTTTGTACGAAGGAATAAAGGCCCAATGTTCTGGTCCAATGATATTTGATTACAAATCTCATATGTATTGAGACTGTATTAAAATGATCATAAGTGATATCTAATGAATTAAATTTAAGTTACATAATTACCGAATAAATTAAGTAAAAATTTAGAACATAAATTTAGTCAATCGTTCAATTCAGTCATTAGTTTTTAATAAACACTGATTAAAATTTCTATATTAACTGAACTAATAAATTCTCTATATTAATTCCATAAATATGAATTTTCGAACACTTAGCATATTTTGAAGTAGTTGACTTTATCTGTTTAAATCTCTAACTTCTTAATTCTATAGCTCTAATTAATCAAATAAAAAAGTGGTGCTTGCCTTCCCATTTAAACATAGATTTTGTCTCAAAATTTAATTGTTCAAAGACAACTTGAGTTAGAAATAATATTACCATATGTTATTTAGAGTTTTTAGGCAATAGTTTTTAATTTGTCATAATGTTTACCCTTTTAGTTACTTTTCATTTGGTGCAATTAATCATAGATAAAGGTGAATCATAGTGATGAGCATATTCGTCTCATTAAGTACTAGCAAACAGTGAGATAATGTGCATCCAAACCCAACACCTTGCATATGCATATACATACTCGAAAATGAGCTCAATGCTATCACATACTATTTGACAAACAAAATTCATCGGATACTAAGAGCAAGTTTAATTTGTTGAAATTTATATTCATTTTTTGTGCTCTTTCTATTATTATATGAGTCTACTTTGTCTAAGTAATTCACATAAAAATCACAAACATTATAACAAATCAAATCCACATATTGAAAATATTAAATCAAAGGTAATTTTCATTTTATAGTTAAAAATGGGTAATATATAACTTTCAAGATAGCTTAGAGAGTGTAAAATACAATGTGATGTCATACTTATGACATTGGTAACTTTTAAAGGAGCCAATTATTAGTCTCTTAATACGTTCCTCGTTATTTTATAGTTATTAGTGAGCCTTGATTGATAAGTAGCATAAATATAGCACGAGGAAGCATGTTAAGTAAATCCAGGTAACTATATTGTATGAGATCAAGCAAGCTCAAGATTTGATTGATTATGATGAATGATTGTGCATTGATTAGTTTGACTTTGGTTAAACATACTAAATTAGGATGTGTTTGACAAATACTAAAATGTAAGCAACTAGTAAACTATGTGCTAATAGACTAAATCATAAGCAAATCAGTGAAACCATGTTCAAATTTATTTGGGACTTTACTAACCATCATTTGTTTTTTAGAGATCATGGATAATGTGAGTTAGATAATGGCTTGGGATAATGAAGAAGTAAGATGACTAAGAAAAAAAATATAGAATATTCAAGTTACTTTTCAAAGCTCTATTCTTAGCATATGTTATTTACTTAGTAGTGAACTTAATGGTAGGATGTGTTAACCACTTACTACATTAGTTCTATTATAGTAGTTAGGAATGTTAACCAATTAAGTTAGTGTATTTAGTGTTTTTACCCACCCTCTTGTATTCTTGACCATTAAATCTCTAAATGCCTATATATTGCTCATTTTGAGTAAGGCTTGTAAGATTTATCTCCTAATTATGTGAGTATGGTCCATTGATAGAGTAAATCCCTACCACTATATGTTGTTTTATGCTGTCGCCCATAATCCCGATTGCTTGTCTCTGTGATGGCCAGAGACAGGTATGCAATGGGTGGTTAAAAGGTTGGTCCCTATCGTCTCCAAGATATACTAATTGTTGACACCATCGCTCTGTATTGGAAGAGGACAGAAGCTCCAACCTGCACAGAAAACATTCAGATCTACGGTGGAGGTAATAGCTGGAGGTATGATATGGATTCATGTTTAAGCTTCCGCTACTGTTGTTTACATATATATATATATTACGGTGATATATATGTTGATTTCTGCATGTGTTTTATACGTTATGTTTTGTATGAAATACATGATATTTCTGCCTAGCTGCTGGAGTTTACAAGGCTTTCAATAAAAAGAGAGTTAGAGTCACCATTATTTAGTAACTATTATGATAGTTAATAAAGGTTGACAATTTTAAATTATTTTTAATGTATTCTTTCTATTTTATTGCCTATTTTGTTTGGCTAATATAAACAAACTTGTTTCTTTAATCTTTTATATGAAAAAATATTTATAAATACAAGACTAAAGTTCAGTTGAGCTATAAAAACTCAATTATTATATGAACATTTTGGTATTATTTAGTTTGAATTTGATGGTCTTATCAAAGTCTACATAATCATTGATATTAAAGTCATTCTTAATGTCTAAATAGTAGGAGATAGCAATCTAAACAAGTGTGTTTCTTGAGTGAAAGCACTAGCAATCTAAACAAGTGTGTTTCCTGAGTAAAAGCACTAATTGGATATATATCTATAAATGAAGAGGAATTTGCCTTATACTTATTTCTGTTTGAACTCTTAGAGAGTCAAATCCAACTATTGAAAGATCAATTGGAACTCATGATGAAGGTAGCAGCCTTGATGAAGGCATAAGAAGATATTAACTTAGTATTAACTCGGTGATTGAATAGATAGTGACTAAATAAGTAGGGATATCTTTACCAACCGAGTTAGTGTATTTACTAACCTTTCTCACCTTTTTGTATTCATGATCACCCAAAATTTTAAATATCTATAAATAATTCATTTAAACAAATTTGAACACAAAGAGAACTAATTATTATTCATTTATAACTATTGGAAAAGAGTTGAACAAGGCTTTCAGCATAAAGAGAACTAAAGCCATTTTTCATTTGTAACTATTGTAAGAATTGAACAAGGTTTTCATCACAGAGAAAATTAAAGCTATTGTTCATTTGTAAATATTGTAAGAACTAATTAAAATTGTGGAATTTAATACTTTTTATTCAAATTTTCTCTTTTCTAAAAGCACTTTTAAAACACGAAGAAAAAAAAAATCTAAACACGATTGATCCAATGACGTAGTTTGTTGTTGCTTAGATAGTTTCCATCATTGATCCATGGGATGATATCTTTTACACTTGTATCTACAATGATTTTATAAAACCCTTATCTCCAGACTATCCTGATCTCTTCAAGTAAACCTTGAAGCATTGCAATTTCCAGTTGTTCTTCTTTAGTTTTCATGTTGTACCCAAGCAGGAACTCTCCATGATGGTCTCTAATGACACCAATTACACTAATGGTCAGATTAGGAAGGCTGTAAGCTGCCATATTTAGCTTTTTACATCTTTATTTAGAACTGTCCAACTATAACAACCATCTTCTGAAATCTTTAAATTTTTTCTATTTCACCTTATGAATGTGATGAGGATTAAATCTGCCCCATTTTCTGTCCAGTCGAACTTATTCTTACAGAGAAGTTTGTTTCTCTAAGTCTATATGCTCTTCACAACTCAGTAAAGAAGCCATTCCATTTTGAGAGTCAAAAGATATTAGAGCTCCTTATCAAACACCAAGCAAGGAGTGGGTGATGCCCACCAACAGCCCGTTCGCCTATCTGGAGCTCACTTAGGTCTATATTGGACGTGTTTTGACTTCTGCGAGTGCTAATGCCCACCTACCTCCTAGCTCCATGATCCCGTCATTGGCCCACCTCTCCTAACTACCGATACGCGTGGTGCCTGAAACCATGGGTTGCGTAGCCACTTGCAGCAGATAATCTGTTATTCAATAGCCACAGATTCAAAGAATGACCCACTTAAAGGAATTGCTCTCTATTTTCACTCAACCAAGTAGTTAAATTAGTTCGGTCTAAGTTGCTTTGCGATTGGAGATGAAAAGTGGGTTCATGCTGCATAGATGCCACATATCTATATGTTTAACTTCGTTGATAATGAATCGTACATTAGCAGCGAAATGAGGATGTGCCATTGGGTCTATTAGCTTAGTGAAATGAAAGTTACAAACCTCATTTCCCATTAGATTTCAAATGTTGGTGCATTAAATACAATAAGGATACTACATCATACCAAAAGACCTATTATAAGACAGATTCTCTAATCAATTATTACGATTTATGCTCTCTGAACAAGAAACACGAATATATATTATACTCCTCCCATATCCTCTGGATCAATGTGCTAATGTGTTCAAAGCAACACTTGAATCATGCAATTAATTGATAGATTCCTTAACGGTAGATTGCATCACGACAAGCTAGTAATTAATTTTGGTCAATTTTAATTTCCCAAAGCCAGATTAAATGTTTCATCAGTAATTAATGTGACAAAGAGGTGTTTTTGTCGTATCTCTTTATTGAAAACGATTTCATATTGGGACCTTGTTGAATTATTATAGATCATGTCATCTAGTGATTATCGAATGCAAATGGGACTCAACTTGACCATATTATTGTTGTTAAATTCACTTGGATAATTATTAAAAGGACACTCATATCATATATGCCGCAATATATGACCATAATTAAATTAAATATATATGTAGCTATGACTTGTTCCAAGGCATGATAATGTAAGAAACAAAGAGAAGGAACAAATACTTTCCATTCTTAACCTTTTTGTTCCTCTTCTTATCCTGTAATTTTTTAATAGGAACCCCACAAAAAGTCTGAATGGGTTGGTGAGCTGCTCTTTCAACAAAGTGGCCACTAGCCTGTACATTGCTTTCTAGCACTTTCATAATTAAAAATAAAAAAATAAAATAGGTTGGCGTGAGTGGTTCAGCACTCTCATCCTTTAATCAGATGGTTCGAGTTCGAATCCTGAAAATGGAGAAATCTGTTTAGCCAACACTTTATTCCTTACGGGCTGACCCGGTGCGAGTGAGGATTAGTTTGAGAGTAGATGACTCAAAGGTGCCTTCTCATAGTTGAGACCTTCCTAGAACACCTCGTGAATTAACTAAAAAAAGAATTAAAAAAATGTTGACTAACTGTGGAAGACGAAAATGTTATTACTCAAACCATCATTTCGCTAACCATCGAATGAAATTCAGTATCATACATATCTACAAAAATTTTAGTGGCAATCGAGTTGATTATCTAATAAGAATTCAACTAAGATAAATGACAAGTTCCTGATCAAATAGCAATTTGGCAGTCATCAGATAATAATTTCAAAACTCCAAAGCCTGTGGAGAATAATTCAGAACTCTTGCATCAATAATCGTATCATTACTATATCAATACTTTTTGTACATTGCCAAAGCAAACTCCTGAACCCCTTTTGTCAAGTTCTAATCATTTGATTGGAGATAATATACTCGACTTTTTCTCTTTGGTTTACTTGAATAAGGGAAGTTAAACGCTGCAGTCCTTGCCCATGTCCTCTCCCATTGTTTTTTTGGGAGATTTGGAGTGTATATAAATTGAACACCTACAAAGATATTGCTAAATGTAGCCACGGACAAGTCCATATGAATATCACCTTATCATATTTATATATATTCCTAGACCTTGGTTGGATTTTCTCTCCCACAGATTCACCTATTCCATCCTGATGGTAGTAACAAAGACAAGCCGTGCCCATACATGAACATGTTTGTTTAGCAGGAAATGAGGCTTTCTCAAGTCTTTTTTTTATTGCTTTGTATTAGATTATGGGTGGCCATGACCACATTGGATTGTTTGAGGAGTGTTCCCATGATAAAAATAGATTAATATAGGATATCTGATCGTAAATCGAAAATCAAAATCTTGGTAGTTTCTATTTGTAACCAAGACAAGTGGCTTGGTGGTGGGTCTGTTGAGGACGGTGACGATACATAAAGAATGTCGCTAGGCTCGCAGTTGGAATCCAGTCGCTTTAGGTGGTGTGCCCGGACCGGCGAGAAGTGCTATGATGATGTTGAAGCAATAGTAGTGGGGACTCCTGGAAAAAGAAGCGGTGCTTAAGTCAAAAAATGCAATCACCAAGTGATGATATCTCATTATTTAGCAATAAATCCTGTCTATTTAACCAGACAATATAGTTAACAGTCTTATAAGCTTCACCAGAGAAGTGAGTTTGACAGATTACTCATGTCCTCCGATCACTTACATTCTCGGAAATTAGATCCGGATCCGATCTTGACCGTAATAAAATAATTATAAAATTGAGAAATTAAAACGGAATCGATCCTGACCTTAATAAAATAATTATAATTTTTTATATTTTAATTTATCAAAATTATCACATAGATTATAATAAAATATTAATCTTAATTTATAACTTATTTCAAAATTTGATCATTTTATTATGGTATCTCCCGCTACAACAAGGTATCCCTTTAGCTATGGGCTTTTTTGCTACGGTTTAAACTTTGTAGTTAAAAGCAAGCCTTAAAATCATTGCCAAACCTTTGTCGATGCTATACAAGAATAGCCTTTGTTGGCGATGCTCTTTTGGAATCTTCGCCAAAGGCTTAAATAACTCTCCTTTTTCTTTTCACTGCAAAAATAAGTTAAAAAATGAAACATATAATATATATTTATTCTTCCTTTTAATAATTTTTTAGAAGTTTTAGTTATCAAATTTTGGTTCAAGTTTAATTAAAGTGTGATTTAATCTTCAAAAGTGAAAATGAAAAGATTGAAAAGAAGAAATCTTTATTAAGGTGTTTCTTTAGGTTTAACTTTGAAAGTTCATTCAAGGAGCTATTTATGTTATAAGCAATATTATATATATAAAAAAGCCTTATCAAGAAGGTATGATGCAAAAAAAAGAATAAAAAAAGTAACAAAATTAATATAAATATTTATAAAAGATAGAAAATGAAGAGCCTATAGTTGCAATTGATCAGTTTTAAATAATTTTCAAGGAATTATAGAAAGACTGAATTTAATGTTAATAATGTATTCTTCTCAACCATTATTTATTAGAAAAAGTGTAGAATTTGAAGATATGCTCAATATGATTGTAAAGTCGACATAAAGAAGGATATATAAAATTAGGCGACTTTACTAGTTATAAGCAATGTTTATAACATTTTGTTAGGTTATAACACCCCCTGAACCTTTTGTATCGGATTACAAGATATGGGTTACAAGCTATGTTGTAAAATGCTAGACAGCTTATCACCTAGAAATCATTGTAATGATATACTAGTTTTTACTAAAGTTAATCCAAATTCATTCAATTTTTTAAAAAATATATATTTATAATATTTTAATTAATGTTTATAATAAGAAATCTAGGATTTTTCCTAATCAATTCATCAAAGGGATCAACTAGTACATCTTCATTTGTTTATATAGTATAATCGATGTGCGGACTGGCTAGCAAATTTCACAGTATAGCTCGAAACAGGAGTCATTATTTTTGAGCACCCACCTACGAGTTGTATACCTTTCCGCTTAGAGGATGCATAAGGGGTTATTCACCCTAGAGTTACCATGTAATTGACTAGCTTGTATTCTCTTTATATATATATATATATAACATCTTCAAGCCCCCACCCCCAATAATCACTTCCCTGGAGACTTTTAGCATAGAACAAGCAGAACAGTATAAAAGATTCTTTTATATTGTGGTTTGTCGTAAGGAGGAGGCTAAGAACTAAAGATATATAGTGAACTTGAACCCTGTATCTATGCTTTGCCACCAGGAAAATGAGTACTTTGACCATATGTTTTTTAACTGATACAACACGTCTATGATTTGGCAGCATATGCTAGATCTCTGCAACCCACAGTGCAGCTCTAATCAATAAGATGGTATAGTAAAACGAGCTTGTAGCATCCAAGTTTTAAGAAAGCATGATCTCTCTGTTGTTAGCTCAATATTCATCTACATCATTTGCTCCATTTAAAGAGAAATAAACGATAGATCTTCAAGAGCAAGCGATAACACAACTTTTTATTTTAAGACCATCAATTGGATAAAGGAATATGTGAGAGTCAAAGGAATGCTAGACGGAGTTTGAAGTCCCTTAATTAGCAGTTGGAGCTTAGGGTGAAAATTTAGTAATGAAACTAAAGTGCTTAATGACTGTACTGCAATTAAGTCAGGTAGCAATTCTCTTATGCTGCATTATCAAAAACTCAACAAAAGTTATCAAGCTCAAGCAGAACTCCATGTTGTTGAAGGAGCATCTCTAAACTTTCAGATCGATTAGAATTCTATGGTTTTAATATGTAATTTTTCCTTTTATTTGTACCAATTAATCTTTTTTCTTGGTTCAGCAAAGCTTCTCCAATAGTCAGTTTTGTATTATTACCTATATTATTTTGGGTCTTCTTTGGGGGAAATAAAAACTTTTTTCAACTTTCAAAAAATATTTTAACAATAATATAAGTAAACAAAAGATATATGAAGTCAAAAATGAAGTTAAAAACTTTAAAATGCTTATAGCAACTTAAGAAATATAAGTTTTGATCAAGTAATTGTTGAATTGGATCAAATAAAAGCAAAATCAGAGCAATGAAAGTATGAGGAATTATGCTATTATGAAGAAGCTTACACCGATTCAAGTGTAATTTTTTAATTTATAATAATTTGTAGTTATAACATGTTAGTTTAAAATGATTTTCAAAAAAATATTGGAAATTTAAATTTAATACCGACAATTTATGCATGTTATTATAAATGTCTAACTCACAACCAAAAGTTAATTCAAGAGGAGAAGGTTTGCACATTATTATAAATTATTAAATGCTCTCATACTTATCCGAAGTGGGATTCCTGACACACAGTTCTAAGTCTAGAACAGGACTGAATATCTTATGAATATATTAAATAAAGGGACATAATCGGACACCGCCCCAAACTATCGAGATAAATTGACTCTGAAATCATATTAGAAATGCCTATTTTACCTCCAAAAGTTAGCTCAAAAAAAGGAAATTTGCACACTATATAAATTATTAAATGTTTTTATACTTATCTAATATGAAATTCCTTACACATGTCATACATTTGGTCTAGGTTATCTGCCATAAATTACTATAGGGGTTGATTTTGAAGATGGGTTTGGAAGACATACCATATATGATTAAAAAAGATGCAGAAAGTCGAACAACTTTGCGTGTGATTAGACATTTAAGGTATGTGTACAAGATTGTCATTTTGACAACTTAAGAAATTTCGGTGAACTTGAGGGATTCCATCTTTATAACTTTATTAATTGAAGAAATTAAACATTTGGAGGCGCCAGCCTAATATCTNNNNTTTTTTTATTAAACCAATTATCGGATCAGTCCAGTTTGACCGATCCGACCGATCAATTGATCGATTTTGACCGGTCCTCACTGATTCAATTGAGAACTAATTTTAAAGGATAAATCAGATCGGATAGTCGACCGATCATTAGTCAAACCGATCAAATCGACCTATTCGATCTAATTTTTAAAAGAGAGACTCCATGGAACATGATTAAAATGTCCTCGTGGCATGCAGACAAATGGAAAAACTTCTGAATAAGCCACCCGTGGTTCTATTTTAACCTTTTATGATTTCTCAAAGTCCGTCCAAGACACCCCAGCTTAAGGTGGATATCGAAAATCAGTGCACTTGTTTCATGTACGCATGTGAACCACCTATCCTGCCCCTTTGTCCTCACATAGCTTTTCTGCATATAAATTCCAGTCACATGAGTCTTTTGATGTCTTCTATATCCTAGAGAGTCAAAAAAAAAAAAGAGACGGAAGAAAAAAAAGGCCAAAATGGGCATGAAGTCCCAAGTTTTGGTTCTTCTCTTCCAATTTATGCTCTTGTTCCTACACGAAGCATTAGCACAAGAGCATTACTATAACTTGACCAGGTTAAGAGGAAGAAAGCAAGTGAGCGGTTGCAACTTGTTTCAGGGAAATTGGGTTGTTGATGATTCTTATCCTCTTTATGATTCTTCAAGTTGTCCCTTCATAGATGCTGAGTTCAATTGTCAAAAGAATGGCAGACCTGATAAGCAGTATCTCAAGTACTCTTGGCAACCTGCCTCGTGCAACATACCCAGGTGCTGTTCTCTTCATGTTTGTTTTTATTTTTCCAGGAAAAAAACTCTCTCTAAGCAGAGTGAACTAAATATTTTCTTAAAGGTGGAAACTTGACCAATTCACTCCGGTAAATTAAGCCCATTCGTTTACTTTGGCAGAAGCGAATTATGGCATTTGGATTTATAAACTGATATTGAATTGCTTCTTCAGAAGAAAACGTGATATACCTTTATTCTTGTCCTCTCAGTTGTTGAATGATTATCCTGTTGCGGACTTTTCGTTCTTGTGGCGCAGGTTTAATGGTGCGGATTTTCTTGGAAGGTGGAGAGGGAAGAAGATAATGTTTGTGGGAGACTCTTTGAGTCTAAACATGTGGGAATCATTGGCTTGCATGATTCATGAGTCGGTGCCTGATGCCAAGACCAAATTCGTTAGGACAGGCTCGCTATCCTCTGTAAACTTTCTGGTGAGTTTAGTTCTTCACCTTCATCATCTCTTTTGAGTTGTTTCACACACAGATCTCCAATTACAATCAGTGCATTTTTGTCTTTATATGTATACACGTCAGCTCGCTGTGTTGAGTGTTATTCTATAATCTCATCATTCCGGTCCTTTTTCCGGCTTTTGACAAAGGTCCGTTCCAAGCTTTCTTCCGTTGCTTCCAGAATTGCCAACCTATTATATATCTGTGTACTCTGTGCATTTATGTCGCCAAACTACTGCAGAAAACCTGTGTTTTTAAACTCGGACTGGACTGGTCAGTCTGACCGGTCTGATCGGTGACCGGTTAGTGATCCGGTCTGGTTTATCCTTCAAAATTGGTTATAAATTGATCCAGTCTGAGTCGGTCAAAATCGGTCAATTGATCGGTCGGACCGGTCCTATAATTATTTTTTTTTATTTTTTTTAAAATATTTTTAATATTATATATAATTAAATATAATTATTGCATAATTATTA
>JANJEY010000002.1:67333555-67347981 GCA_024703695.1 Erythroxylum cataractarum | reverse complement strand
ACGAGCCTTCCTTGTTTTGCAGGTAACTTCACGTCGGATTCATCACAGCAAGCAGCAGATTCATGGATCAGAACGGCCACGCACAGTTCATCCAAAATCCGGCAGAACCAATTTCAAAGAACATAATGTTTAGCAGATTGTAGAAAAAAATACCAATCCTGAACTTTTATATAGAGCATTAATCAATATCTAATGAATGATTGAATTTCCTTTTAATGATGCTTACTTTGGAAAAAATATTTCTTTTGATCACTCTCTAATTGAAATCCATAACCTATCACAAGATCATAAACTCCAGCAATCATCCATTAAGTTAAAATCGATTCCTCTTCAATAACTCAGAATTGAGATGAAAATCATTGCATTGAAAATTTATTAAAGAAGTATGTGTCTCAATATATATATATATATTCCAACTTGTTAAGATGCAAATTCAGTATCACCACCTGAGGAGACTCTCAATGTGGGAGCAAGAAACTGGCAATATACTTTTGTGAGTTTTTTTTTCTTTTATAGAAAACGCATCTTGTCCCTTTGTTTAACATTGTGAAAATGTCAATTAGAAGAGGTTTGGAATAGAAAATGTATTAATTAGTAAAGGGAAACTTTTTATCTTTAAGTTCTCTTTGAAAGATAAGGCTAAGAGGATCATTAAGTTGGGGCCTTAAAATATCTAGGGAAGGCTTCTGATACTTCAAAAATGACGGCTGAACTATTAGTAGAAAAAGTAAGGATGAGGACCATTTGAATCTGGATGAACTTTCACAGAGTTCCCCTTCAGTACTAGTCCTTGAATGATTTGAACTATATCGCCAGTTTCCTTGTAAGACCTCTGAGTTTAGATTAAAATGCTATAAACTCAAGAGGATATATTATATATGAGTTTGTGTTAAAGTGGAGCTGAAGAAAGAGCTTTCTAATTTAATCATAATCAAGAAACTTAAAACATGAAAGAGGATTCCATACCCATCTCCTATGTATGGAAACCTACAAGAAAAGAACAACTGAAAGTTTGGAAGCCTAATGTTAAAGAGGTGATGACATGCATTGAAAAGGAGCTAAAGAAGGAGGTTGGCCCCCATCTCAGCCTCTTGCAATCCTCCACAAACAATAAGTTGTATACAGGGGTCCTAACATATCAAATTTTAGTAATGAATGTAGGTAATTGACTATATAGAAGGAACTAATCAAACAACTAAAGAATTTTATGATGACAAAAGCAATATTTTCTTAAAAGAAAAGAGAGCCTTTTATGAAATTTAAGAAAGTAAGCACTGGTCAAGAAGCACAAAGCCTAAAAAGTACAAAGGACGTAAATATGGAGATGGAACCTTTTAGCCCTTTGTAACATACTCAAATGATTAAGGAAAATGTAGACCATAGAATTTATGAAACAAATATGATAAAGATGATCCAAGTACCATTAAAAAAATAAAACAAGTAGGAAAACAAGGAAACAAAAACAAGAGATAGTACATTCCTCTCTAAATGAATATGGTTACTTGGAAAGTTAGGGGTTTAAAAAAACTAAATAAATGGAGGCTCCCAAGTACTTCCATATCCTAAAGAAGCCTCATTTTGTTATTAGTTTAGTTGAAACCAAAATAAAAAGGGACCAATTCATAATCTTCAGTTCTTGGATAAAGATTAAATTACCCTTAATAACCATGACGCTCATTATAACAAGAGAATCATAGTTTCCTTTGATCCTGAAGTTTTCCAATTACAAAGATGGTGCTTCTTAGATCAATTCATCCATTATGAGACTCTACTTTCTTAATACAGAATATCTATATCTATAACTAATATTTAACTACTTAACTAGAATTCTAATGAAGACAACTTTTGGCTAATTTAACATCTTTAGGAGTAAATTATGCTTCCCTTTGGCTGCTAGCAAATGATTTTGATTGCATATTCTACTCCTAAGATTTTGATATACTTAAGAAAAACATAAGACACAAGAATGAGGACCTCTTCAATCTTATTAGCGATCATACACTTGTAAACTTGAGATGTATTGGAAACCACTTTACATAGAACAATAGATAGTCAAGTAGGACATTTTTGTAAAAAAAAAAACTTGGAAGAAATTTAGTGAATTTAGCTTTGATGTCTACTTTTCCTCTAAGCTTTGCCAATTTCTAGTTTCTACAATCATCTCACTTTGAACTACACTCTTATTGTCATTCAAGCTAAGGAAATTTTCATCAAAAGGGAAAGCCCCTTTAAATTCTAAAATACTTTATTGAAACATCTAAACTTTAGAAACATTGACTTTAAAGGCTTAAACCTTGATGTATATGGATCCATACTTAGTATGTTTAAATAGCTAAAAGCCATCAAATTAGAAATTATTCTTCTTCATAACAAAGATTTAAATCATCTACTAATGGAGAAAAACGTGACTTTCAGTTCCCTTAATAAGTGTTAGGATATCTTAGCTTTGAATCTTGTAAATTATTCAATCAAATTTCTTGAAGCAACAACTCTACGATATGTGAATTCACTAGAATGCTTTCTTTCATAATGCAAGAAGAAGATAAGAGTTTTAGGGTTAAAGATGATGATAGAATGAAAAATACTTATAGAATGCCATCTAAGACAGAAGAAACAAGAATCTAATGGTCTCACTTCAAAATGTTGATGAAATGGATATCCATAATGAAGAGGGACTAAAGGTATTAGCCTATGAGCACTTTAAAAAGCTCCTAAGAATAGAATTTGAGATGACTCCTTTACCTAAAGAACTAAAAATTGGTTAAATTGATAGCTTTCCTTGTTAGATTAAATCTAAATTAACTAAGGAAGTTACTATGCATGAAATTAAATTAGCTATGTTTAAACTACATCCTAACAAAGCCTTTGGTCTCGATGGATTCAATCCAAGATTGTTTCATAGTACTTGAGACTTAATAGGTAATACGATCATTAACTCAGTAAAGGTTTGTTTAGCAATGCCATCTTATTAATTAAGTTAAATAAGATCTACATTTTCCTAGCTCCCAAGATACCTAATCCTTTTTCTTTGTATGATTATAGGGCCATATTGTGTGTTATAATGTGATTTATAAGGTTATCTTAAATTTTCATTCTAACATATTCAAGAAAATGAAGTTAGAGATTTTAAGATGTTTTAATTATGTTCCTAGTTCTTAGACTATTATACACCTTTGATGCTATTAATTTTAATATAAATTACTCATAATCCCTAAAAAAAGAAATTTGAATAAGTGTAAAACATTTTCATCAAATTGTAGATACATAAAAGATATAGACATCCTCTGTTGTCTTAATCTTTCAAATTCTATATAAAATCGCTTATATAGACTTCAATTAAAAATTAAAGATGAAACATATGGAATATGAAAATCATACATGAATTAATCAAATTTCATTAATATGATAATCTAACTCAACTTTTAACTCAATTTGAATTAATTAAATTAAAATTAAATTAATAATTTAAGATAACTATAACAAATATTAGTTTGAGTGGGTGTAACCATTTTAGTTCAAATTTAAAAGTTGGGTTAAATCATTATATAGGTTGGTGTTTGGTGGCGGGCTGTTGAAAATTAGGATGGGAAAGAAGGATGAAATTGGAAATAAGGTTATGAAATTGTAAACTATTTTTTATATAATCATTCTAACTAGTAAATATTAATGACTTAAAAGATATTGAAGTTATGTCATCATCCATGTGTACGTTTGTCATTGTTTGCTATCTATCAATGTCCACATGGACATGTTGTAGCAATGGAAACCTGATGGAGTTAGTTTTTAACTTGTAAATTGTGTTATTTTCTAAACATTAGGAGTTGAATTGGTACCACATAAAATAGTAGCAACTATGATCTATAAGGAGTTTAGTTTTTCAAGAAATTAAAGATTAAAGAGTTATTCTAAAATTTTCCTTCTTAAAACATAATTTTTTTTGATAAAGTCTGAAAAAATACCTAGAAAGTTTGTGCGAGTTTGTACACAGATGATTCACAAAAATAATAATTTATTCTTATGACTACCTTATTATTAATAGGTTCAATTTACAAAAGTGTTAAAATTAACCTCTCAAATATTCAAACATTATAAGGAATTTTGAAGTTAGGAGTTACTATATATTATACTTGTATATTACCAAGTCAACAACTTGTTCCGATTGGGCTCAATAGGCTTATTATTACCAAAACTCGAAATTGTTTTAAACTTGGAAAACAAACCTGCTCTGTTTAGGATCGACCTACTTAGGCGTGAATAAACTTGACAATAAATCGAGCAGGTTCGGGCATGGGGCTGTTTAAACTTGGCTTATAACCTTTATAGGCAGGTGGAACTTGATCTAATGCTCTGATTGAGTTTAGATTATGCTGCCTGAAAACATCAATCTGAAGAGATATCCTATGTAATCTCTAAACTTTCCAAGCTTACTAGTTCCTAAACATCGCTGTAGATGGTTTCTCTCAACATAGTATACAGAAGTAGATGGTTTCCCTAGATAATATTCTTATACCACTTTTCTATTTACTTTGTTCCTTATTCGCACTTCAAAAGTCCAAGAAACAGGGTTAGAATCATTAAAAGTTGAGAGATGAAAAATGTCACAGAAGAGTTTTAACATTTTTTTAATCTCAGAAGAGTTCTAAATAACATTCCTTTTAAGTGCTCTTGTCCCAGCGTTTTTCTTAACTAGAAAAGAATTCCTGTGACTTTGTGCTTTCCTTTTACTTATTTTCCTTCTATTTTCTTAATTAAAAAAATTTGGAGATATTTGTAGACTACACAGTCATTAAAAATGATATTAAACCTAAATATCTGCATGATTACAGGCATAAGTCAGTAAACCTATATGTTAACCTATCTCCATGATTGCCGGTATGTCAGCAAACCTACATACTTTTGCGTCCCTCTGTATTTACCTTGTTATGATCTTTAGGTATCAAAGCTTGTTATGATCTTTAGTTTCTTGACACCTAGAATATTTAAACATCGGGATTTTCTTGAACTCTTAAAGTAGATCCAACAGAAAACAATGACAACAATGAAAAACAATCCTATAACTATATCAAAACAAAGCAAGCGGAAGCGGATATCCGATAAGTATATCTCATGAAAATAAGCGTAAAAAAATGCTTGATAGTCAAAAACTAAAGTAAGAAGAGAAAGAAAAATCCCATCATGTCCACTCTATGTCTTGAAACAAATTCAATGACATGATGTAATAATAACCAGTTATTTTGAATAAAGAGAATTGGATGCTTCTATTTGCTACGTATGGAATCCAGAGGTTCTAACAAGGAATCTTTGAGATAAACCATTGCATGATTAGAATGGGAGCCTTGATCAAACCCAGTGCAAACTCTACTATGAGGGTCACACACAAGCAACATGGGCATATGCAAGTCAGAACCAACCTGAAACATAATGATAAAGATGCAAGCATATCAGTTTAAGATTCTCAAGTCAGAAAGATGCAAAGAGACCATTACTTAGTAGCATCAAATACTAACCCAACAATCCACACGATGACTCCGACGAGAGAGAGGAGGAGAGAGAGGAAGGCAAAGGGTAAGCCCAAGAGAAAACCTAAAGGCCGGCATTCACAATCATCATCGCAGCAACAACACATGGTTTCTGACTGGAGCTTTGGGCCGAGGGCACACAAACTCAGAGAAAGATATAGTATGTTAACAATAAGAAAATTACCTGACACGTATTAGTAATATAATATTAGTTGTAGGGTATTCATATGTGCCGTCTAGCTTGTGCTAATAAATACGCAAATCCACAAGGAAACAGATGGCCAACCCAATACCTGACTTACCTCATCATCATTAAATCACAATCCATTAATATATATAACTCCGTCGTCAATGAAGGCTTGTTTCTTTCGGACACGTTAATACCTAAGCGATATCATTTCGATATCCTACAAAGTTCTGGCAATTCATATAAAGTCCAACTCATATTCAAAGAGATTTTTGGATTCGAGAAAATCTCATAGACGTGTCAAGCGGACACACTTATCTGAGAGATCAACTGGCGCACCATTTCATAAACGCACCAAGCGGGCACACCTCATTATTGAGGACCCAATTAGTTCTCCATCTACAGGTAAAACCACGACTGCTCCAAGCTCTTACAAAAGAAGCTAGCATGAAATCGAATCTAAGACCTAACCAAAGTCAAACCCTGCTCTCAACCATCGAGCCACAACCCTTGAGGGCAAAGTTTAAATTTTCACAATTCAGTTATCTCATAGTGTATGGGTTAGAAACATATTGACGTATTTTCTCATCAAATCTTGTTATTTTCATTTTTTTTGAAGTCATTAAGTTCTGAATAAACATTTGTCAAACTGTAAATCCGACAAGCCAGGCTCTAATTGAAATTCACACAAATTCAGTAAGACGTCATTTCATTATTTAAAGGAACATCAAACAGCAGACCAAGCTTATCATTATTTAATGCTCTTGCTGATACTTTTTTGTTTTGGTTGTTCTCTCTTATTCTCAAACATGTGTTTCTTTTAATTAAAACGATCGAACATAAGAACTTGTTGACCGGATAGAAAAAGAAAACTGACCGGCGTTTCTCAGTTCTCACCTAACCCAAATTAGATAATCATTTTTGTTGATCATATTCGATAGTCTCTTCGTAAGCAAAACAAAGAAAACATTTAGGAAAGAGTTAATAGAAAGGAAGTCATTATACATAAGAAAACCCAACAAATAATGGTAAAATTAAGTAAGTCGAGTTCCAATGAAAAATTGAAACTTTATTAGTGTAGGCCGAGTTCTTATTAGGTTTGTGATGTGAAGATCCATAAGATTAATATAAATAGCTATTAGGTCTTCTACTTCCTACTTAAATAAGTATACAAACGTATAATTCTTTTTTATTTATTAGGAGATTTGTACATTAAGACTACAAAAATATCTTATTAATATCGTTTCAAATAACTTTTATTAAGGTGATTAATAGTTTCCAAGGTTTTGAAACCTGGACCGGATGTCGAATTGGAAGCCTTATTGGTCACAGGTGCGATCGGATCGACCGGTTCGACCACCGGTCGAATCGGTGTAACGTCATAATTATGCAATAATTATATTTAATTATATATAATATTAGTAATATTAAAAAAAAATAGAAAAATGTACCAAATAATATAAATAAATATTAATAAAAAAATTCATTTGATCGGTTCAAATAATATAAATAAATATAAATAAAAAATGTGATGTCTTTTAGAATAAAAAAAGCAAAAAAAATATTTAAAAAAATTCATTAAATCAGTGATCAATTGGTTCGACTAGTCCCGGTTTAACCGGTTAATTGACCGGTTCTCACCGATTCGTACTGGTCTAAATAAAGATTGATTTTTAGGAGTCATCAGACAGGATAGCTAACCGGTCATCAGTCGAACTGGCCGTTCCGGTCTGAGTTTCAAAACACTGATAGTTTCAAAAGATTATTAAAAAGCCAACAAGTACTCTCAAAATCTTTAGGGGCTTATTTAAAAAGAGAAAGATAGAACAATATATTTCCACATTAGCTATGTGTATATAAGTTCGTGGTTAATCTTGGGCCGATTCATAAAGTTTGTGTTATGTTTAACATGTTGTGTTATAGCAGTTACATAGTTGTATGAATTAGTTCTTTTAAATTTCCATATTAAAATAAGAGAAATTATCTTTTTCTAGTTAAATATGTAGTGATTTATTTTGTTAATTAATTTATGTTTGAGGTTTTAGGAAAAACAGTTAAAAAATGGCTTGGTAAAAAATAATTGGAATTCGACAATAAATCACTAAAAGCAAACATAAAAAATTGCACATTCTAGTGTCTAGATGAATAAACAAGATTCAAAAGTCTCCTACGTAAGGAGAAGCAGGCAAGAGTTTCTAACTATTAGGTGTGTGGCCCTCACGTACTCTATACAAGGGATTATGAGGAGGTAGGACACGTGACATGCACTCCCCATATGGGTTAGGGTCGATTACATTTGTATTTTTTAATATTGTAATGTGATAAGAAGTGATATAATCATAAGAGTTACGGTATGTACTCTAACCATTTTTATACGGGGGATCTTATCTTTATGTTTTATATATTCTTCCCTTAGGTATTTCAAGATATATTTGATAAGATTCTCGTTACAAATACTAATGACTTTTACTATGGATGTTATCTTACATTTGTGTTGATTATATACATTATATGTTTTGTAGTTATCTTTTTGATAAATAACAATGGTGTTATTATTGAAACCTTGACTAGTTTCAATTTCAAGAAGTAGAAACATGATGAGAAATTTTCTTTAGAATTGAAAGACATTAATATAATTATGATTAAAGAATAGTTATACATTCTTACGTCCGTTAGTATAAAAGATGAAAAGTAACCTATATGGCTTTAAAAAGGTTGAATAAAATGTGTTATTTGACCATTAAAAAGTTCATACATAGTGGACTACTGGAAATAAACATAACAGAGGACTTTCTTAATAATGTTTCTCAGAGGTGCATAGTTTCTTGTAATATTGAACTTAAAACTATGCTAAAAGAACTATATTCTATGATATATATATGTATATATAAGAAATAGTCCTAACCATATGAACACACACTATGGTTAGGAAGCAAGAGAAAATATTAGCTGGACGGTTCATTTACAAACTAAATTCAAAGCCCTAAAACGTTATCACCCATGTTACTTCCATTGATTACCAAGCTTTAACATTACCTCACAAATAATATCCTTATTACCATATATAACTTATAAGATGAAGCTTGGAATATTAATTCTTTGATTTACGTATGCATAGCTAAAAAAGAACAATTAAAGAACACTACATAAAAAACCATGATATCCATTAAATCAAAACTTTAAACCAAACTTTAAAAAATTTAAGGGTAAGGATCCTAGAAATCCTTCACTTAAAGAATAAAGTTATACTAGTGTTATAAAGGATCCTATAAATATCATAAAAAAGTATGAGATGCTTCTTTTATAAAAGATAAGGTGACAAAAAAAAAAAAAGGATTGCATGAAGTATAAAGCTTGGAAGGAAAAACATGAACCATTAGGTAACTCTTTAGCTTATGTTATAAAATCTAATGTTATTATTGCCACATCATATTCTTGGTAACTAGGTAGTGGAGTTTATAATCATATTGTTTCCACAATACATGAATCTATATCAAGATAAAATTGACTAGATTTGAGTCTAAATTGATAATTGACAACAAACTATACGCTTTGGGAGGATTAGGGGAGGGTCATCAATTGTATGCAGTTTTTCCTTTATATTTTACAAAAAAATTATTTCCATGAATAGAACCCGTGACCTTTTGGCCGTAAAAGAGTAACTTTACTATTGGTAATAATAAAGAAGCTAATATATGTTTTATACGAGCTATTTATTTAAACTTACATGCTAGTTTTAAAATTATTTTGCATAACATAATTTATATACCATCTTTTAGCCAAATTTTGATCTTTGTATCTATTTTGGATGGAGAAAGCTCTATTTTTGTAATAAGAAAACGCTATTATATAGTTATGTTTTGATGCACAACATACTGGTACAACTTTTTTACCATATGATTTGCATTAAAATGTGTTTAACTTATGATGAAATCTATGCTTCTTTGGATATTACTAAAAATATCATTAGTAAAAGGCTTATCATAAAACAAAAACCATTTATATCATGACATAAGAGATTAGATCACATCCATAGAGAAAGAGTTAAAATTTTGATAAAGAAAAGATTATGATAACTTTCAATTTTAATGATCTAGGGACATTAATTATCAAAAAGGCAGGCTGAATAAAATAAAGAAAAAGAGGTTGACTTACTATTATGATTTTTGAAGATTGTTTATAATGATATCTGTGGGCTTTATTCATCTACTATTTATAATTGCAAATATTTTAAAACTATTGTTGATGATTGTTCTTTTTATATCTATGCAATTTGTGATTAAAGAAAAGTGCAAAGTTCTTGAAAAGTTTAAGATCTTTAGGACTGAATTTGAGAACTAATAAGGAAAATTAATTAAAATTGTTAGGTCTAATGATAGAGATATGTATCATAAAGAAAAACATCAGGTTTTTGAATAAGAAAAAATTTTGTTTTCTAAATACTTGGAAATTTATGGAATAGTTGTTTAATTTAGTACACTAAGTAGTCTTGGATAGAATAGTGTGGTGGAAAATCATAATCACACCCTAAAGATTATGATGAGGAGCATGCAAAGTTTGACCAACCTTCTAGATTACCTTTACGATGAGGCTATTAAACTTGCCTTGTATATTCTTATCAAAGTTCGAAGTATCTTATTAACTAAAACACATTTTAAGTTATGGAAATAATGTAAACCTAGTCTCACAAATCTTCATGTTTGGGGTTTGAGGTACGTTTGTATAATCCTAATAAAAATAAATAACACTCTTATTATACTCATTGTTGTTTTGTAGGTTATCTAGACCATCCTAAAAGCTACATATTTTATTATTAAAAAGGAGGATCTAGAATTATAGAATTATAAATAACTAAGTTTCTGGACTATAATATTTGTGATGAGGATGGTCTTTCTCATATTTTAAATGTAGTAGAGTTAATGATACTATAATTTGATATTATTACTAATTCAATAAAGGCTAATAGATTTTGGACCTAGTACCATTCAAGTACAGGACTATGAATCAATATAGGTACAAAATGAGGTTTATGTGGCATAAGATGAAGTTAAAAAAGTTCAATTAAGAAGGTCCATTAAGGTGAGGGACACCTTCTATATCATCTGATTATATAGTTTATATGAGGGAGAATGACTATGATATTAGATATGTTGTTAATATAATTATTTTTTCTATGTTATTAGTTATTATTCAAATTTATGGTTGGAAATAAGGAATTACATAAATTTCATAAAGCAAATTATATATGAGAACTTGTTGATTTATAGTAAAACTATAAACTTATTAGTTATAAATGGGTTTATAAGAACAAAAGGGATAGTAAGGTTGAGCCATATAGAGCTATATTGGTTATTAAAAAGTTTCACTTAGCGAGAAAGGATGGACTTTAATGCTATTTCTCTCTTATATCTTCTAAAGATGCATTTAAAGTGAATATAGATTTAGTATCTCATTATGATATATATATAAGTAAAAAAAATCAACGTAGCTAGTTACCTCCATATATTTTCCGACACCAAGTGACTTTACTTTTTGGGAGAAAACTGACAAGCCACCATCTTGGTCAAAATCAAAGTTATGTTATTGTTTATAGATTCTTATCTCCTTGTCATATAAGTACATCGATCAAAACGTCAAGCATTCATTTACAGTATAAGAATTGACCCTTTAGGTTGAGATCTATTACGTTCATAGCGCTTAAGAGAGCATAAAAACCTAAACAAAATATATGGTATGTTAACAATTGTTACTAACTAATAACTTTAGAAAAATAAAAAAGTAGAAGTTAATATAAATTACCTTTCAATAAGGAACATCCATTGAAATTGAATTGGTTCACAAAGTTTTACCTCGTTTGGTAAGTGAATTGCCAAATGTACCATAACATTTAAAAAATATATAGGGAATACTAGCTCAAGCTTACATAGAATCAAAGCTGTCTTTTCCCATTTTTTCAAGCTCTTCAACTTTTAGTGTCAGGTAACATAATTGCTTAAAAAACTTACCCAATTGTCCCAAAATTATGAACACTTCCTTCGATAAACACTTATGTATTTTAACAGGAACTGATTGTTACATAAGTGTATGACAATCATGGCTTTTTAACCTCGATACTTTTTCCTTTTTAACATTCACACAACGAGCTATATTAGATGCATATCCATAAAGAAACTTGGTCGATTTAAGAAATTGACAAAAATTTGCTTCTCCATTTTTGACATGTTGTAACAAATAGGGGGAAGGATGTATGACCCAACATCTCTTCTTTTCAAATGCAAATCTTTTCTTATATTCATGTCTTCTAAGTCTAATCTTGCCTTAATTATGTCTTTCGATTTTCCATAAGTTCTCATCACAGTTCTTAAAATATTTTCAAAAATATTTTTTTAGTATGCATTACATCAAGAATTTGCTTTAATAGCAATTCCTTCCACTATCATAAATTGAAAATATGCTTCTTTTATTCCAATTGAGCTCAACAACACTTCGCTTTTGTTTTCCATTACTTGGGTGCTTGCTAGGTGTAATGTCACCCAAATGTTGGTAAACCACATCATCACCAGAAAAGTGCAAAGGAGCTTCACCTAATTATACTTTTCCATTAACCAATTTGCTTTTTCACCATCTATGCCCATATTCCAAGTAACGACAATGTCCAGTATCATATATTTTACTTCGTAGCCTCATTTAATGAGTTTGATGGTTACACAAAGAACATGCCATATACGCTTTAGTACTCCATCCACACAAATTCCCATAGGCTGGAAAATCAATTACAGTCCACAAAACAACCGTATGCATTTATAAATTTTTCACCTTCAACAATATCACAAGTTTCTATTCCAGCCTCCCAGAGATGTTTTAAGCTATCAATTAGTGGTTGCATATATACATCGATATCCTTAACAAGAGCAGTAGGTCTTGGAATAAGTAAAGACAATAATATAAAAGGCACCTTCATACACTTCTATGGAGGTAATTGTATAACACTAGAATTACCAGCCACATCCTGTAAAAAGTACTCATATTACCGAATGGATTAAAATCATATGAGGCTAAACCAAGTCAACATTATGACAATCCTATGTGAACCATGGAAACATTCTATCAAAATCTTTCCATGCCATTGAGACTGTTAGATGACACATAATGATATCATCAATGCATTTCTCTTAATGCCACCTCATATCTATGGTTGTTTTTGTTAACATAAAAAGCCTTTGTAGTCATGGTTTAATAGGGAAGTATCTCAACATTTTATGCAATATCTTCGTCCCTTTACCATCAATCACTAGCCACCTTGATGTTATGGGACAATCTTCAAGATATTTATAGTGTTTCCAAAATATAGCACAACCATACCTACAAGCATGTATTGGTATTTATCCTAATCCAATACTCCTTAAAATTTCTTTGTTTCATAGTAAGATTTAGGCAACTTATGTCCCACAAGTGATGCATCATTGAGCAAGTCAACTAACATGTCAAAAGACTTACTACTCCATTTATTATAGACCTTAAAATGCAACAACTTTATAACAAAAGATAGCTATGAGAATTTTGAGCACCCTGGATATAATTCTTCTTGAGCAACAATCAATAACTTCCCAAAATTATCTTCTATAATACTACCAATTATGTTAGGCAAATCAGTTTCTATCATAGTCTCCATATAATTCCTATAACCATTTAACATCTTACCAATTCCATTATAACCACTGTCATTAATACCACAATCTTCTACATCATTATTGTTACTATTAACAACACCTATATCAACACTTCTACTACAACTTGGTTTCAAACGTTTTCCATGATAAAATCGTGGACTATAGAATTGATTGAATTTATCTATGCCTTATATTAGCAAGTGATTATATACCACATCTGGACTTTGGACGTTCATATTTAAGCAATCTATGCATAGAAAACGAATGCAATAGTCAACACCCATTTGAATTTTTACAAATTGCATGAAACTTTTAACTCCTTCTAAGTATTCATTGGACCATTTTTTATGAGACATGAAGATTTTGTCCATCTTGCTGTAAAATTAAAAGTAACTAATTGAACTACTAAATGCAGTACTCATTTTATATAACATAATGATTAATTACAACAAGTTCATAAATTAAGTTTGAATTCAAACAAACACTTTGGTTCACTACACCATATGATTTGAGAAAGCAAGTTATCTTTGTGACTCCTAGGTTCATGGAATATTTCATTAATAAGCCTCATAGGAGCTGCATCATAGGTTTCTAACCTATATACCATCCTAGGGGTTTATTATGCAAAGGATCATCCATAATTCTATGTGAATTTCTAATGGTAATACTTCTTTATTAATCATAAGATGTTCATAACCTAAGCTTGAATTCAAACAAACACTACGGTATGGGGCATTATTACACCACATGAATTGAGAAAGCAAGTTCTCACTGTGACTCTTAGGCTCGTGGAATATTTCACCGATAAGTCTCATGGAAGTTGCATGATAGTTGTAGTTTATATTATGTTTTGGTACGTGTTTTAGTATGTTTATAGGTCTTGATTAGATGATTATTGCATGTTTAGGCTTAAATTATGTTAATGTGATTGTTTGTTTATATATTCACTACAAGAAAAATTAGTTTCAGTAACCATTATTAATGGTTGCTAAAAATAAGAAAATGGTCGTTAAAAGTTATAGCGACCAAAATCGGGTTGGTCACAGGTGG
>JANJEY010000002.1:67311330-67328661 GCA_024703695.1 Erythroxylum cataractarum | reverse complement strand
ACATGCCCTAATCATCTCCAAATCCAAGTTATCCAAATCAAACCGGACATATGTCATACATGTATGTACGTACGAATGCCAGTACAATAATTGTCAATCATACACAATTCAATAATGCATGCACATACTAAATATGTATGAAATGAACTGTACCCATCCCATCGGTGACGGGATGTTACATGGGTTTGGTTAGGTCCCTTAAGATTGAGTCAGTGCACTATCTTGTTTTTAAAAGCCTTCTCTCGGTTGCCCGCTAGTGGCACTGAAGTTTCGATTTCAGACTCCCATAAGTCACGGCTACACCAGACTGCTATGTGGGAAGGTGTAGTACGTTCTGTTCACGGCTGCACAGGATCGCTATGCTAGAATGTGCAGTACGTTCCGTTTTGGACCAACCCAAACCGTTTGATATGTTACATGTTTGATTTGTGGTTATATGTGATGCCTTCATGTTTTTGGAAATTATTGTATAAAGTATGAAAAATTATGAAAAATTTGAGAAATGAAAAAGTGAGATTTTCAACCTTGAAAGTTTAGAAAAGATGTTGAAAAGTTAAAAAGTTTTGGAAATGAGCTTTTGATAAATTTCCGAATATGAAATGTTTAAAAATGACATTCGTCTTGAAAAATGGTTTTTTCTTATTATTCGTTTTATAAACATATTATCCATGAGCTATCTAGCTCACCCCCCTTTCATCCCCATCTTCAGGTATTAGAGCAGGAGATCGGATGAAAGATGGTCAAAACGTTAGTTCGACTTTTGTATGTTTTTGAAATTTGTATATGGCTTGAAATGTCATTTATGTTTATGACGTATTTAGTTCATGATGTATATGAATTTGTGTATCGAAATGAGTTATGGGATTTGTAAATGAATTCTGGACTTGTGTATGGGTTAGAGATATAATACTTGTGTGATTATAGAATATGACTTGTGATTTTTATTTAGCTATGATTGGGTGTGTTTGGCTTGATAAGGAATTAAATTTGATTATTTGAGACATATTGAAATGGTTTAGATATAGGTTTGGGTTTGTATATGTTAAGATCCCGGATGGAGGGTCCGGTAGATTTTGATGATTGTTTGATTAATCAGGAATTATAGAAGTGTATTTTACCATTTGCAGGTTTTGGGTTAGGCTAAATGTAGCCGTTATGCTACCGAAATTTCGTTAGATAATAAGTTGAAAAAGACAAAAAATAAGAATTAGATGTGTAAAAGATGGTTTATGGGATTTAGAATATTGTTAAGAAGATTTTTCTGATTTGAGATGTTATGAATGAGATCGACTAAAGATGAATGAAATGAAAAAGAAAGGAATAAAAAACAAAAAGAAAAAAATTTTACCAGATTTGAAATATCTTAAGGTTTCCAACGCGATATGCTAGTTTTGTTTTCTACCGGATGTCGAACTTTATTTCGGTTCAGTGTAATCGTTTGTTTGCTTCGTCTTCGCTTTGAATTTGATTCGTTTCGTTTCAACACTTGTAATCCGATTCTTCGATTTCCGTTTTCGCTTTTACTTCCACTTCGATTCGTTTTTTATTTCTATACCTTCACTACGTTCTTTGTTTTTTGTTTCGTTTTTCGGTTGGGGTCCGGTCCCGAGATCAAGTCCCAACACCTTATGTCCCTTGGTCTAAATTGGTCTGCCATAAATTCGACCTACACTGTTTTGAGACCTCCCAATCCTTGTGCCCCTTGGTCTAAATTAGTCTACCATAAAAGAACTAACCCTAGGTATTCCTTCATCCTATGGCTAGCTTTTCTAAATAAACTGCAAATGAGAGATAAACTCCTCTTCTCTTTTTTCATAAATCACTGCTCTTTTTGTTTTTTGGATAATGAATCTATTGACCATCTGTTATTTTAGTGTACTTACTCAAAAGGAGTGTGGATACATTGTTTTAACCATTTTCAGATCTACTTGCGTAACTTGGAAAATCTTCAAGCCATTTTAAATTGTTTTAAGCATCCTTCAAACTGTAGAACTATTGACCTTAGCCTTTTTATCATTCTCCTATCTGTTATTGTGTATAACCTTTGGTCCGAAAGAAACCACCGAGCATTCAAAGATAAATTATTGGAAGTTGGGAGCATTAACACTAAAGTGGTCTTCCAAGTTATGGAACATCTCAGCTTAAACACCGAGGGAAGGCAAATGTTGGTGTGGATTATTTTTCTCTAATATATTGTTTTGCAGGTTAAATTCTAGTTTATAACAGTAGGAGGTTCTCTTGCTCCTCCTCTGTTTCTTAAAGTAATGGTGATCCTATCCTTCAGTTGAATAGGAGAGTTCAGTAGTAACCTTTCGGGTTGCTCCAAGGAGGTCTTAGGTGAGAGTTTATGCAAGTAATGATGGTGGCTTCAGGTAAATCATTAAGTTTCTTTCTTTCAAAAAGGTGTAGAGTTTATTAAGACTTAGGATCATACTGTTGACAGTGTAAGAAGCAAAAGGAAACATCTTCTCCCTCTCAACCTTGGTATCTTAAAGCAATGAAGATCCAATTCTTCTGCAGAATGAGAGAATTCAGTTGACAAGCTTCAACCTATAACAGACGATTCAATGAAACCAAAAAATTCATAAAAATTCTCATAATTAAGCTCATCATGTTGCCCCCACAATCTAAACCATAATTCCCTAGGTTTATTGGATTCGAACTAAAGAGATGTAAAGAATTTGAAGGTAAGTTCTTTATAAACTGGGTATTGAAAATGAATAAACTGTCCCCACTGAATTCTCTCTACTAAATTTTAGACCTTTTCTCTCAATCTAATTTATCTAAAGTCTTAAAATGAAAATACTTTGGAACCATAATTTGCTTATTGTGAAGAGAATGAAAGTGGGTACCTTCCTCATCTAAGGAGATCAGGAAAGGTGCTTCGTAATCAACTGCCCTGTTCCTTTTTCCTCATCTCGAGACTTGGTTTTGTCCCATTGATTGATCACGCTTTCTAGCTACTTAATACGCGACATCTTGGCTTTCAAATAGTTAGAAGTTAGAAGAGACTGGAGGTTTGAAATTTAGTAAGAGAGAAGTGAGAGTGTTTAGAGGTTATAAACTTAGAGAGATAAAGTTGAAATAAAAGTGAGTAAAATGTGAAGAAATGAATATATAGGTGAATGGAGGGTAAATTGGGAAAAAATAATATTGAAATTTGTATGTCCCCTTTTTACCCTGCTGCAGGCCACGATCGTAGCCTGCAATTTTTCCACCAATTTCTGATGTTTTTTCTTCTTCTGTTTTTTCACACTTTTCTTAAATAACTTCTTAACTCTTTATAGCTCTTTGATCTCTCTTTTGCTTACTTCCTTGATCATCAAATTGATGTCAAAGTCCTCTGCCTTTCTGATTTTATTTGGAAGCAAAACAACCTAACTATTAAATTCAAACTATCTAAAAATCAAAGGAAATAACATGGAATTAACAAGCCATGGGTTGCCTCCCATGTAGTGCTTCTTTTAACATTAGTAGCTTGACACTCTATCCTTTGAAACTCAATTGGGATCAATTATGAACATCTTGCTTCCACCTTTTTTGTTCAACATCGATTTTGTAACATGTAAGTAAGCTACAATTACAAAATAATCAAAAGGACAATATTGATAACATTATGAAAACCAATTAAGATCAATAATATCCTTTTTTCAAGTGACCTGTCAATAAAATAAGGAATAACAAAACTCCTTGAATCTTCCATTGAATCTAACAGTTTGTTATATAAGAAGGTGAGTTACTCTCTTTCTTCCTTAATCACCTTAGTCTCCTTTGCTTCTTTCGCTTCATTAACAGAGACTTTCATAGCTTCTTTAAACTTGATGTTTGTCATTTGTTCTTCATCCTTTTATTCTTTAAAAGATTTGAACACATCAAATATCCTATTTGAGCTACTATCCTTCATATTCTTTAATTCATCGTTCATGTTAAATGTCACTTAGTCATGATTAATCTGAAGGATAAGGTTCTTTTATGGACATCTACCAAAGATTTTTCAATGTTCACACATGGCATATCAAGAACTGGTTAATAAAAGGAAATGTTGGCATTCTTTTCTTCAATCTCTTTCTTTATCTCTTAGTTTTCAATAAGGTGGGTTTCCATTTGGTTTTCCACTAGTCATTATGACTCTCCCCCATTCTTAGGTGTGATATCCTCATATTACTCTCTTCGATGTATTCCTATGATACTTAGAGAGTCTTCCACACTTCTCTTACAAAATTCACAAGAAAGTTATCTCACTCGAATCTCTAGGTTGCGAATAGACAAGGCATGATTTTCTGTTACTTGCTTAATTTGCTCTTCTAGTCTCTTCTAGCTCTCTTCCATATCCGTGAGCTTATCGAGGATCTTTTCCAATTTAGAATCCCATGAACTGAACTTATCTTGCTGAAATCCTGATAGGTCTTAATGTTCGAAGTGAGTCCTTACATTGTTAGACCAATAGGAATTTGGGTGATTTTGCCACCCCAGAGTGACATGTTCCAACAAGAATCGTTACTTTCCCAACCATAATGTGCCTCATTATAGTTCGTAAAAGTTCCTTGCTCCTTATAACATCTATCTCCATCATTGTTCTTTCTAGATTTTCTTAGTATCTAGCTCTTCAGATGTCTCATTCTCACTCTAAGATGTCTTGATGTGCCTTTACTTTATGACTGAAATTTCTCTCTATGTATTTTTTTTTTTAATTTTTAAAACAAAAGATAGTGAAAAAGCCTTAGACTAAAGAACTAAACTAATCACCTTCCCAGTAACAACCTCAAAAACTTGATCTAGCTTTTTGATATGTTTAAGTTTTAATAAATACCCTTGATAATTTGCAAGTGCATGGTTCGTTCACGTAGTACCTAAGGTGTCAATCTCATGAGGAGAGATAATCTAATCCTAAAATCTAAGGCTAGAATAATTCACATAAATTCAAATATAATGAACTGAAATAAGAATTTAATTCAATTCAATCAAAACAATTCATGAATCAATCAAGAAAATATTAATAACTCAGTAATTGCAATACACACTCAAAAGTCAACCTAAGAGAATTATCAATTGAGAGAAGAGGAATTTTACCTATTCTTAACTCTAACCTGATTGATTATGAATTACCAGATTATTGGTTCTAAACGATCCTAGGGTGGATTACTCTGTCTCGAGTTATAACCATTAACCTTAAATTTTAAACCCTAATCAAATTATGAAAATTGCAATCTCTCGATTAACAACCTATTCAAAACCCTAGTTAGATCTGAAATTGTCTAATAAACTATCGGGAACCTATGCAAAATCTCTTTTCGCATAATTACCGATTTGATTTAATTTTTTTCTATTAAATCACCTAGCTCTCATTAACCCAATTTAATTATTTTTTATTTGATTCACCCTCTTAATTTATTACCAAATTATGCAATCACATAATTTAATAATAATAAATCCAATAAATATAAAAACAATCAAATTTCATTAATTCAAGAATCAAACTCCAAAGGTGAGTTTAGAACATCCTCAACATTTATATCCTATCATCAACTATTCAATTAAATTCTATGCAGTGATAAAACTAAAATAAATAGGAAATACAATCAAATGGAGGACTGGAGGCTACAACATTGAGAAACCTCCTGATTCGGGAAGTATGTCAAATCAACTTCTTCTCCTCTTCTCTCTTCCTTCATCTCTTTCTCGATCTCTCGAGGAATTCTCTCTAGGATTTCTCAAAAGTGGCCAATACAAAAGCTCTCTTTTGCCTCTTATCTTGTTCTTTAAATATCCTTTGTGTTCTGAGCAACTCTAGGGTTCCTCCAGAGTCCGAAAGGTCCAAACAATATCTCAAAACTTAACGTTTTTTGAGTGTCTACACATTTGCCTGACACAAGCCATGATCGTGGGCCACATCCAAGCCTTCTGTCACTATCATGTCATGCAGGCCACGATCCATGTCTTGGGTTTCTGTCACGATCATGGCATGTGAGCCACCATCGTAGGCCAACTATGGTGCTTCTATCACAATCGTGACCTATTGTGCCATGATCGTGGGTTGTTGTTTCCACCCAAATTTCTTCAAAACTTCTTCGTTCTTCGTTCTTCGATGTTGACCCTGAAATACTAACAAACACATTAAAATACCTTAAAAACATAATATTTAAGCTAAAAGAATTGTACTAATCAATAAAAACACTTAAAAATACAAATAATTAACACACTAATATAATTCTAATCTAAACCCATACTAAACAATTGAATTAACAATTAAATACATATCAAAATAAGCCCTAAAATATGATGCAATTTACACTTATTAGTACTCTTAGTTCTTTTTGCATATGTTAAAGCTAAGAAATGAGGTTTTTCCTTTATTAAACATATGTTAGGCAATGGTGAGAATATATGGGTGTGGTTTAATAACTGGACTAATCACAACCCTCTACTACAAAGGTCTAAACTATCCAATCTCAAAGAGGCTTCCACTTTCCTCTAAAGTATGTTCTTTGATGAATCAAACCCATTAGGTTGGCAATTTTAGAGGTTTTAATTTGAAAGTGGATTATCTACCTCAAGTCACTAACAGCCTTATGTAGGATACTGTAACCTAGGTCCCAGATAACTATGATATTCTTACTATTAAATCTTACTATAAGAATGTTCATTGGTATAACCTCTTTTGGAAATGGTCTCTCAACCATAAAGCCTCTATTTTTACATAGTTGGTAATAAAGAATAAGATTTGTACAAAAAAACATATGGTTCGGAGCCTATGACCTTATTAGTGTGCTGTGTAAAGAGATTATTGATGACCGAGAACATCTTTTCTTCCAGTGCAGCTACTCTGAAGTGATGTGGAGTATAATTTTACATTTGCTAAATCTAATCCGAGTTGTTTCGATTGCTAAATCTAATCATTATGCTCTATCTACAGAAATGAAGATTAGATGGAATTTGTAACTTTTTCTATCTACCTTTATTTTCCTCTATAACTTTTTTTCTTTAATTTTGTAATTTATTCTTGTTGAATTCATTGTAATGTTGGGATAACTTCGCTATAGTTCTTTAATAATTATTCAACTTTCAAAAAAAAAAAACCTACCCACGAAATTGGTGAATTTATTGTTCACTTGATACACGGGGAGTAAATTTAATTATATGATACTTTGAAATAGCTTATTTGAGAAAGATCTCGAATAATGAATGAGATGGAGTTATTTGTTCCTC
Organism: Erythroxylum cataractarum; assembly: GCA_024703695.1. NCBI lineage: Eukaryota > Viridiplantae > Streptophyta > Magnoliopsida > Malpighiales > Erythroxylaceae > Erythroxylum > Erythroxylum cataractarum. The sequence continues at coordinate 67,321,455 of JANJEY010000002.1, read as the reverse complement.
CTGTAATTATTGTAAGAATAAAACTTTCGATTTTTTTTGAAAGTTTTTGGTAGCTATTACTTCTTTGCTATCTATTGTTCTTGCCAGGGAAATGATATTGTTTCCTTAATCTTGTATACAACACTTTAAATAGGAAGACCCGATAAGAGCCAGTTGAATTCTAAGGCAGTCAAACGCCACACGAATAATTACAGCCACATTAGCACAATTTCAGTACTCTAAGAAAGTGCCCTCAACACTGTCATATACATTACAGGCAAGGCATTGCAGGAAGCACAAACTTCCAACTAATTCTTAAAACGAAATCCAATTATAAAACAATATGAAAAGATGAAGTTGAAGATATAAGAAAGAAACAGTACCATTTTCCCAGATACACGTCATTAGACACATCCAGAAGTAGCAAGAATAGCAAGATGTTACAAGAACTTAATTTCCTTGTATGAAGTTTATGCATATAGAGTCGCCGACATATCTTAATAATGTAATAGAGAGAAATTGTTGTATGGAACTAATTGATTGCGAGGAATAAGCTGCTCAAAATGCAACATCTCTAGGTCTGCCTCTATTAACGGAGGCATTAAAATCCTGCTACATTCTCTACGGCATTACTCAACTCATGAGATGACAGTTAGTGATGTTCGGGGTCAGGCCCTCCAGGTGAAACTCTTGTCGTGGATGCATCTGTCACTACGCTCCTCTGGATGTACCTAACCTTGGAAAGATCGTAGCCCAATTCATGCCAAAAAGAGCTGCTGTCAACCCTTTTAGGCATAGCCTTAAGGCCCCGATAACTTAATGCTTCCACACCAATCACATTCACTGACAAAATGAACAGAATAACCATTGACAACGGAATGAAAGTTGAGTTAGACTTATCCATATAGTGTCCTAAGAAATAAATATGGATATTGACTTTGGGCGAGGCACTACTCTAGTTTTGGAGTATTAACACAGAAAGGAGCTAGATGGGATCAATTTCTGTGCAAATGCATGACAGACACACACATATATTTATACGAGGAAAAGGTTCTGGTGTTAAAACGATCATGAAGATGGCTTCTATTAACGGACAAATCCAGCCTATATATCGTTTTCTTTCATCTTCAGTGAACATAATAGCTTAAGCTTTTTTCTTCTGAGAGCAATAGCCCATAAATTACCTCAATCATACGAAGCTTTTGTCCATTGTGCCCACCTGAGCACCAACGTTCTCTTATTGTCGTTAATGATCTTTAGCTAACGAGTAGAACTTTCTGACAAGTCCTCACTATCATTTGAGTGCTATTGTTTTGGACAATTCTTAAGACAAAGTTAAATAATCAAGATCTGGTAGGGGCACGAAACCGTCTAAGAAAATAAAAGAACCCCACAAAAGTAGGCATACCAACTTTTCATATTGGCTAAATGTCTTTCCACGATCATTACATAAAAAACTACCTCCTTTGAGTCTCAATTTGTAAACTAGTCATTGTCGTTGGGTCCCTAAGTTGCTTTCCTTTCAACGGCTTTTGAATAATCCTAAGAGATATCTTTTGGCATGAGAAGCGACAAAAGACAGCAAGAAGGACAAACTTGAGGAAAAGAGAGATTAAGATGCATATTAAGACAAATGTTTTCCCATTCCTTTTGTCTATGAGCTTAAAGTTTAATATATTTATGCGATAAAATGCGGTCAACTACAATAACTTCCAAGTTTACTTTAGTTGAAAATGTCATTCCACGAGAAACGCACCAAATACTACCGACCCACTTGGTCATGTCAATTGAAAGCTGATGCTAAAGTCAATTTTTCATTTTGCAACCACTAGCTGTTGAACAACTGGACAACCAAACGATAGTTGAAAAGCCCATGCAAAATTTACACCATTTTGGTGATGCAAGAACAAATCGAATATAATCCTCCAAGATGGAGCACTTAGGAGCATGAAAAGCTTATACTGTTTTTTTCTTCCACCTCTGTCTTCCCAGTTATAAGTTTTGCTTCAAAGCCATGATTTTTCTTCGTTTTAAAAGTACATTTTTCAAATATGGATCATGCACGTAGGAAGGTCGAAGTGGAAATATGCGGTGTCCTGCATGTATGCTGGTAAATATATCCGTGCGTGTGCGTGCGCGTGCTCTTACATCTGTTCAGCTGCTTGCATGTGTGTGCGTATCTAGTCATGAAGTTTAGCCTTAATTGCAGCTTTGTGATGATGAGAGGACAAGATTGTTATGAATGGACGTGGCTTAATGCGTATCAGAAACTTTTGGCTCATTCTAAGGTTGTAATCTTTATCCCACCAGTGTTTGTTCAGCACTAAACAAAGTTCTAAATCCATTTTGTGCCCGCGACTTGGCTGTGGATAACGATTCAGTATGCATGTGTTAGTGCGTAAATGAAGGTCCAGCTGATATGATGGATTATGGATATATCTTCCGCAAAATTCGATATAGTTCTGCCGTCATTAGCAATATTTTGCATAAATTGTTGTGGATTTCAGAATCAGAATTTAACTAAAAAATAATAGAAAAGATATAATACAAGAGGTAATTTATTGATGAGTGTTTCTATGTTGAAGACCTAAATATATAAGCTATAAAATAACAAATTTAGCTAATGTTTATATAAATATGTATTAAGCAAGCAAATAAAAAAATTTAAATTTTAAATCCTAAGATAATAATATTATCTTCATAAATAAAATTTTATCTTTTAACAAATAATATTTCTTATCTTTACTACTTTTCAAAGTTTATCTTTAGACAAAGTTTTTTTAACAACTTTGAATTATCTTGCAACAATCCCTCTTCATTTAAAGCTATAAGACTATTTGAATTTGATGATATACTTCTCATCAGCCTTCAATTGTTACACTAGAGCACATCTCTCCACAATTCTTTTATTTGAAGCACTTCTTTTTATTCTTTAACATAACCATTTCTTTTATCACTCATATCCATAGAGCACTTCTCTATAATACGTCTTGGTGCACTTTTCTTTAACCAGAAGAAGTTGTCTTCTTCAATTACTTGCACTATATTTATTTGTTCTTCATTGTTAAACTTGCAATCCTTTTTCATAAAACATCGAGACTTCTCTTTATATTAGCAATATTTCTCTTTATGACTAAACTTCTCACAAGGATCACATTGAAGAATGTTTCCTTTCTTTTTTGATAAGGGAATCTTTGTTATATAGACTTTTTCTATCATCTTTTCACTCTCTTGAGCTCTCATTGCCCTTCTTTGTTTTTGAGCCTATAGAATATTAATCACTCATAGGTCTCTGCAGATCTTTGAGTGCTCCGATAACATGTTGAATTTTAGAACTAAAATTTAACCCAAAAAATATAATAGAAATTATACAATGTAAGGGGTAATTTATTGATAAGTTTCTCTTTACATTGATGCTAAAGGCCTAAATATATAAGCAACAAAATAACAAACTTAACTAATATCTAGGTAAAGATTAAGCAAACAAAAAAAAAATTAAAAGTTTAAATCTTAATAGATAATAATTTTATCTTTTAATAAATAACATATATGTTTTATCTTTACTATTTTTCAAATTTTATATTTAAACAAATACTTCATTTTTACCATCTTTGAATCATTCTTTAACAAATTGTTCCATAAATCTAGAACCTTTAGCGTGATTAGTTGTGCTCAAAGGTTTACTTGTCTAAGCATCTTGTAAGGTTTTTTAAAAGACTAATTCTCTGGTGGTTGTTTAGCGTCATAAGGTCAAGCTGATGTTAATATTTTCTCTGTAATGATGTTCTACGTCGTTGGTTGCTGCCATGTTTCCTGACATTCCAGATTGAAACATTCGATCCTGCAAGAATTGTCATTGTTACATTGCATCTGCAACAAGAAAGTAAATAGAAAAAAAAAAAAGCTGAGACAACCTTGTCTGAAGCTTAGTTCCATCATTGAAATGGAGATAAATGTTGACTTTGTTTGCTTTTCAGATTCAGTTTAAACTTAAGGGACATAAGCGAAAACTTTTTTGGATCTGAAACTTCAACTTTTCGATTCCAAATTATGTTTATTTTTCTTGTTATGTGGGTTTAGTATATTTTAATATCAAAATTTACTCGAGGTGCACCATATACATTCTATGGATTTTAATGTCTGTTATGCAGATTTGTATTCTGATGATACTATCCATTGACCGGATATGCGCCTTATGCAGCTTGTATCTGAACAAGAAAAAAATTTCCAAACACTTAGTGTCAAACAAGTATCTGTGCTAAGTTTTAACAAATAAGATAACCCCTACTTGAATTAGTGTATAAAGTAATGAAGAGTGATAATTAATGCTAGAGAAACTGGGATCCATTTATGTTGGAAAATGAAATAGCTTGGATTCGTGTTTCAAGAAGCTAAAATTTGCTGCGTTGTCCTGAAAATTACTCGTCTAAGGAGGTAGTTTCTCAACCTATATTTGACTTGACGGTGGGACAACACAAATCGAAACAGCAAAATACTTGATATTCTTCTCTTCCTAAGCTGTAGAGTCATTGCAATTAAGTACCCAGAGTGGGAATGGAAGAAGATTTAACAGAAGAGTGTTGCACCCATAACTGCTCAATGCTTACGCATTCAGATAATTATATTCTGCTTCATCTAAAATATATGTGCTGTAACATCCTAAATAAGACCAGAAACAATGGATCAAGGCTAGGAACCCAACTCAATTGAGAAACTCGGAATATGGGCCTCAAATACGTATCTGAAGCTGAACGCAAGAAGGATAGCATTGATGAAGTATCAATTTTAAGGAATATATTGAGGAAATAAGCAGAATTTCGAGGATCATCCGTTTGGTATTGTTATACATTGAAGAAAGTATGCGCTTGAAATAACTTGAAAACTCGCAGATGGTGCAGCTGAATTCTACCGCTCACCCAAGTTCCAAGGTACGTTGCTCCATTAGGCTTCTGAACTTGTAGCTTTCAGCAGAATAATAAGAAGGAATTACTGAGCCAAAAGATGTAAATCACACCGCAGTTGTCCGTGCATGAATTCAACGCAAGCTGTAGGCTCTTTGTATGGATGAAAGTGATCCCTGGCCTTTTGAGCTCTCTGTCAATGGGTTTCACGAGGATAAAAAGGTCTTTCGGTTTCACAAGGATAAAAAAAGTTCATGCTTCGAAAAGTTTTCTATCTTCCCCCATGCTGAATAATCTCAACACCAACCATGAAAGTTCTATTGTTATAGTCCAGCAGCATATTTGGACATCACCTGTAGCGTTTAGTTATAATTGGATATCATGAGTGATCTCCATTATTCTTGATAGTTAGGCAAAGCCTTCTTCAGGTATTTTCTGAAATGTTATTCCTGGCGGCTCAGTACTGCCTAAATTACTGCGAGGTTAGATGAGTAATAAGGTTGAGTCGTGAAATGTCACTCTGCAATTTAGTGTTACAATCAGTAACCATAAAAAAGTTCTGAGAATGGTTCTCCCATCTCGTTTTCCAAGTCTCTTTGCAGTCTGTAAAACTCCATCTTACCTATGTCCCATCAGCCTTAAATGATATCCCAATATCTAATAGATAACAAAAAGGAAAACAAATCTATAGAAGAAGTAAAATGCTGTTTTTATTTCATCAGAATAGGAAACATTGACGGTACATGGTAAACCGTAAACATGCTATGATATCCTTTTCATACTGAGTTTTGTAAGAAAGGGTCCAAACTAGTCGACTCCGGAGTGATGTTGTGCATCAGGTCCTTGAGGGGTCACCCTATCAGGCCACTGGTAACCTGTTTCATTTAATTTCTTGGCAGCCTGGTTCAAGTCATCTAATAATTGACTTACATCCCTGCTCTTTATTCCTGAATTGAGAAGGCGGCACTCGCTCCTTGAAATTAAAAAGCAGAAGACAAGTATGCACAACAAATATTTTGAAGTTTCCATATGATCTGTGGTACAATATGCTATTCCTGCATCTCTATTTATACACTTCCTATCTTCCTTTTAACTATTGCAGCTTCGCAGACAATAAATTAGTGGACGAAGTGACAGTATGACAATCATCACAATTGTAATTCGTCAGCTTTACGTGGAATACTCGTTTTTCGTGAGCGTAACTGCTAATTGATTACCTATTTGTCCTGTTTATGTCAGCCGTCTAATATTGATCTATGAGGTGTCCATCACAAGCTTACTTTCTTTTGAAAGCATATGAGGTCTATCACATAAGGACGATAAAAGTTTTTGTCTTCCAATTTGTCCTAATGCGCTAAGCCAATTGCACTGAAAATGGCTAGTCACTCCTCAGTATTTATCTGGGTTAATCCTTATCATCTTTGACAGGTACGTTATTCGCATGGTCAACTTGCTGCATCCCATGAAAATAATGTCCAGAAAATGACAGTTCAAGGCACTAATCCGAGACACTTAATCCCAGAAAGAATAAAGCTGACTGGTCCTGAACTGAAGTTAAACTACAAACTTTACGAGGAAAAAAAAAAGTAAAAAGGTTTAAGAGCCGCTGTTTTTGGCACCCTGTTACCTTCTGAGGCCGGTTTATAACTTGGGTTGGAGGACCTCTGGTAGCAGTCACAGGTGTTTCAATTTGTAACGTTGCGTTTGGTTATTATCTTCAATATGCAGAGACGAAACGAGACGAAAAATTGAAGACATAACAGAATAAAAATTAGAGACAATGAAATTTTTAATTGCGACGGACAGAACAGAAAAAACTGTTTTCATATCAAAAACAAAAATGTATTTGATTGCAGTGTAAAGAATATAAAAAAATGTTAATAAGAAGAAGAAGAAGAAAATTTATAACAATAATTAATAATAACAGTAATAGCAATAATAATAATAATAATAATAATAATAATAACAACAAAATTTATAATAATTAATAATAATAATAATAAGATAATTAATTTTGTATAATAAAATTAATAAGAATAATAATACTAATAATAAAAAGAATAATAATAAGTAGAAAATTTATAACAATAATTAATAATAATAATAACAATTATTATTATTATTATTATTATTATTACTATTATTAAATTAATAATAATAATGATGATGATGATGATGATGATGATGATGATGATAATAATAATAAGAATAAGAATAAGAATAAGAATAAGAATAATAATAAGAAGAAGAAGAAGAAGAATAGTAATAACAATAATAATAATAATAGTAGTAGTAATAATAGTAGTATTAGTAGTAGTAGTAGTAGTAGTAGTAATAATAATAATAATAATAATAATAATAATAATAATAATAATAATAAGATTAATAATAACAATAATAATATGATGATGATGATGATGATGATGAAGTTTAAAATTTATAATAATAATAAGAAGAAGAAGAAGAAGAAGTTTAATAATAATAAGAAGAAGAAGAAGAAGAAAAAGAAGAAAAAGAAAAAGAAGTTTAAAATTTATAATAATAATAATAATGATGATGATGATGATGAGTTTAATAATATAATTAAGAATAAAAAATTGCTTATGCGAAGGGAAGGGTATTTCTGACATTTCCTTATGTGTTTTGTTTTTGTCCTTGGGACAAGAAATCTTATACCACAGTCTTAAAATGAACAAAAAATTTATGCCCTTGTGCTCTGAAGATGGAACAAAAATGGGTGAGGAGAGCAAACAAACACTAAGAGACACAGAACTTTTGTGTCCTTGTCATCTGTCCTCACCCATAAGGACAACAACCAAACGCTACGTAAATGTAAGAATAATTTGTATCGAGAAGACAAAGCTTTAAATATATGAGACTTTAAATTGTATATTCATGCCTCAAATGTAATTCTTTACAATTATTTATAACAACTGAAAATAACTAATTGCAACAATAAAGGAAATAAATCCGCAAGTATTTGCATGTCTGTTAACGTGATTCCAAATTCTTCTCACTGCCTTAGATGTAACCCTTGACTTTTTCAACTTTCTTTAGTACCTTCAACATTTCCATGTTTCCTCTTTCAATAATAAGTCCTCACGGGTGGTGGGGCCCTATCAATGCATTCCCCTGGGATAATTTTTCATATCTTTGTTTCGCTAAAGAATGTTGTCTGAATGGTTAAATGCGAAGATAAATTGCGTCACCCACTTAAAAAGAAATTTCTCGACATTTGGAAACAGCGTGAGCTCTCATGCGAGATTGAGTTTTTAGCAACTATTCCTTTAAGAGTTTCAGTATATCATTGCAAGCTAGTAATTGTTCTTCCAATTTTGCAATGTGAGTTTCGCCTTAAACAAAAGGATGAAGAATGGGAGGATCTCGGCCTTATAGGAGTTTGAATGGTGTGTAAAAATCCAAGCGGGATAGTAGTTTTGCAAACTTTCCAATTTTTTATCGTAGACGTCCCTAACACAAATGGAAACAAAAACAAAAAAATAACAAAAAACATAAAAAAAAAATTAGTAACGCTGTTTGACACACCTTGTCTATATCTGCGGGATCCTCACCCAACTTAATACTTTCACCAAAGTATAATAAATTTATCAAGGCTTTACTGGGCCGACATCACTCAACCCTTAATACTATCTCTCAATCTCACTTCCCGTGAAAGAATTTCCACATAATAGTATGACCACCTTGTACTAACTTCAATAGAGGATTTTCTTAAACTATTTTTAATGATAATGAAACAAACTAAACAACTCAAGTGATTAAAAAAAATTCAACATAAATGACAACATTTGAGAAAGAAGAGAAAAACAACTTCTCGATAGGTTCAGCTCCATTGAAATAGATCTGAAAGTTGTCACCACGAAATATAAACGTTTATGTATCAAAACGTTATAAACATCAAAGTTGCAAAATTCACAATGAGTGCTGGAATTTTTCACACACAAATACTATAGAAAACCAGCTACCAAAACTACAGACACTTTACAACAAAACAACCCAATGATAGTCGCTCAAAGCTAGAAAAATGTAGCTCTAAAAATCACACAAATACAACAACTTTTCAGCTCACTTAATGTCATCCTCGATATCAGATGGGTCAGTGAATATTTCCTTAAGAGTGGTAAAGGTAGGTCCTTTTGCAAGCTTGCAACATGCTCCACAACCCTCAAAGCATCGCCAATTCTTCTCCTTCCTCTTGCTGCCAAAGCCTCTATTGTTAACCACTTGCTTTGATTCATACTTCTTTGCAACGTTTTCTCTTCGCTGCGGATGATGAGCCGCCACTACACCTTTTATAAAACTCACACAAGATTTACTTAACCCATAGTGTATATATGAAGACCAAAACCCCAAAACTCCCACGCAAGACCATTGCACTATAACTACTCTTCACCGTAGCCTACATTTTTTTTAGCTATATCACAAGACATGCACATAACCATAATCTTTATTCAATAAACAATTAACACATGCTACACCCACATTATCCCACACCCACATAAGATATTCTTCAGCTATTAATTGGTGCACGATTCACATATGCAATAAGAGTCCCACACCAAACACATAACAACCACGTCCCTTTGTTTTCTTCAATCCACAAAAATCACATAAGTTTTTTTTATCCATATGTAATTAATGCCCATTGCGCACTTAATTTTCTGCACTTGGCCACACCTTTTTAAAAATTCCCGCAACATTATCTCACATCCAAAAAACTCCCCTAAATAACACAATTAGACATATAAGTATCAAATTCACAATTCATATAGCAAATACTCCCCCTCAATTAAACATCAAGTTTATCCAATCATCTACCTTTCTCCCCCTTGGGATAAAAAGATGCCAGAAAGCACGATGAATAGACATGTACATGTCTTGAAATCTCCCCTTGAATGGAACATTCACTATAAATAATCTGATGTCTTCCCTTGGGATAAAATGTTGTCAAAACTAAGACTGCCTTCAATATAATCAATCTTAGTGAATAAAGAAGCATAAAAATCAGTAGTAGGTTCAACAGAAGAATTATAAGCACGCCAAGATAACAGTTTACCACCAGTCAATATGTAACATCCCGTCACCGATGGGAAGGTTATATTGGTAAATTAGGATGGGATAGGATTTTACCGCATAATATCGACTGAACTTTCATTTGGCCTCTAATTGTAGAGGATCGAGTCATTTGGCACGTGCACTGATAGGTACATGCATTCATGACTTTTTC
>JANJEY010000002.1:67290913-67302760 GCA_024703695.1 Erythroxylum cataractarum | reverse complement strand
TCTCTTAACCTTCATCAAACATAAAATCCCATAGGAAGCATAAATTGGCCATTCTAAGGAGATGAAAACATGAAAAAATAATCCATCTAACTTTACCCATACCTCAGTTAAGCTATTTCCACTAAAACCCATCCATAATTTCAAAAGGATTCACAATTTCTTACCTTGGAGATGAAACCCACGAAAATCTCCTTTGACTTCTAATAGAAGCTCGATCTTTCTTCTTTCCTTTTTCCTTCTCCTTTCTATAACAAGATGAACCAAATTCCTAACCTTTCTTCTTCTCCTTCTTCTCCTTCTTCTTCTTCTTCTTCTTCTTCTTTCCACCAACGAAATCCCCTTTCATTTTCTCCTAGAAGTTTCGAGACCCTCTATCAAATGAACTAACAAGTTGCTTTTTAACTTAAAAACCTAAACTCCCTACTTCAAAACTACGTCGTTTTAGGATTCCTCTTAAAACTTAAAATTTCCTTGTTAATTTCGTGTATCTCCATCACCAATAGGCTACTCATCATTTGTCTCTTTACTTTTTGTTCTAATGACATTTAAAAGACCAAAGAGCCCCTCCTTATTAGCCTTAAGTCTTTAAAACATAGATGATATACCTAAATTGCCCTCAAGCCATTTTGTTTCTTTAATTTCTAACAACTTAATCAACTCTAATTTTAAACACAATCCATCAATTAATCTCCATTTCTTAAGAGCTAAAACCTCAAAATAATTTAAACAATAATTCCAAATAATTTAGACATGCTTAAATAAATAAATAAAAATTCAGGGGCCAACATTTTATGATTTCATTCATATGCATAATATGAGCACCCACACACAAGAATGCTGATTTAGGAAAAAAAAATTGCACTCAATTGACATATTCTGGGGTATGAAAGTTTCTAAATAATTATGACATGATTGTGCATTTCTAATGTCTTATGTTTGATTTCCCAATAAAAAGAATTGATGGATTACAATTAGTAATTTGGAGTTATTTGTCACAATTGGAAAATTGATGGATTAATATGTACATTTAGACTAGGAAAATTTTCTAGTAGCAAGATAATTGACATGTGAAAATTTAGGATGAATAAGCCTATAAAGTGAGTGAAATATAGCAGTAGAATTAAGTGACAAATGGGCTAAGAACTATGTGACATTTGACAGCCTAAAAAGAGGACATGTAGTTAGCTTAGACACTCAATAAGTGTCCTCTCCATTCACACCACACAACAGACACTTGACATAATCTCTTTATTTGTTGTTTATGTTGAAACTCTCTCCTTCTCCTCCCTCTCACTACTGAAGTTTACTTCTCCTTCATATCTCTATGTTTTTTCTAAATTTTGTTCAATTTCCACACCAAAATCCATGCAAAAGTCCTTCATAAAATAGTTTTAGAAGTAGAACATTGTTGAATTCATTGTCATCTTCTTGTCCTTGCTGAAACCATCCTACTCCCACCTTGTTCTTGAGATGATCTTACATGCATATGAGGCAAAGAAGGCTTGACACATTGAGGTGGCATTTGAGCTAAACTAGTAAGTGAAATACTAATCTTTGTGGCATGTAATATGATGACTAATTAGGGATGGATTGAATGTAATGTTGATGTTTAAGTTATGCCATAAAATGATGAATGAATTAGTTACTGTTCTGTTCTATTTTTTAATGCATGAAAATAGTAGTTTATAGGCTATTATATGGATTATCTAATTTAGGATTTGAGGTATAATTAATGAGGAATTCATGCTAAAGATAGGTGTTATTAAGATGTTTTCAAATCTGGGAAAAGTTAGGACTACATGTATGATGGTATAAAGTGAATGGTAATGAAGCAAATGAGTAGATTTTTATCACATTTAATGTAACCATTATGGAAGTTAGACTTGTATAAAATGAAGTAGTTTTATAGGATATGAATTCTGGAAAAAGTTCAAGTAGAAGTGATGTCTCTAAGTATGTAAAATTCATGGTGAATTAAGGAACAAAGATTGTGCACGATCGTGGCCCTCAAAACACAATCTTGGCCTGTTGCACTAGCTTCTATCACGATCGTGGCATTTGCCCCCATGATCGTGGGCCTAGTTTTGAATTGACGATTTCTGTTTTATGTACAAGTTGAACCATCTGAGGAAAAGTCACTCTAAATTCAAGTATTTGGACTTGATTAAGGCTTAGAATGAACTTAGATTATTGCTTGACTAATTAGTTAAAGAGCTTGATAAGTTTAGGTTGTTAATTGATTTCATAACTTAAAGAATGTATTATTTTGGGATCAATGTAACCTAATATGGAAATTATGATGTGACGAAGGAACAAATGTATTCTTATGAATGCAAACATGATCATAAGGATTTGAGTAATGTGTATTAGGTATGGAAGAATGAGAATTGGGAAATCGTATGATTATATATTGCTAGAAAAGTATGGTGAATGTATGATTGATGAATTTAGAGTAAATCAAGCTTACTTAAGTTATAAACATGATTGCAAACTAATTGTATACAAGCTATAATGTTTGGATGGTTAAGAAATTTGTATAAGAATACATATCCAGAAAGTCAATTAAGCAAGCATTGAAACATGAAACAGATACATGTGCGTGATTATATATTCACATGATTAAGCAAATTAGTGATTTGTGAACTATGTGTATATTGCATAATAATAGACGCACAAGGTGATCATCAATATCTAGACATTACCGGAACATTGATGCAATAGCTTTATAGGAGCGTACTGTAACTTAACTTAGATGTGTAAACTCAATTATATGTGCTTCTATATAAATTGAATGTTTAATCTAAAATGCATGTATAATATATTGATAAATATTGGATTGAAATCCAAGGAGCTTGAGATAAGGCATAAGTATACTAAAATGATTGCATGGCATATGAAAAGATACATCTCATCATATTGAAATTCATGATCAGATAAAGGAGTTATGACTAGAGTGACTGAAGTAGGAAAAGAGTTTTGAGCTCAGGATTATGAAAAAGAGTCTTAGGCTCAGATGAAAGGGTCTCAATATCGATAATGGATATGGGCCAAAAATGATCTCAATATCCGTAATGGATACGGATGTGATGTGGTATTCAATACTGGATGGTTTAATATACTTATTGAATTGGGTTATAACTTGTTTTTGTGATCTAACTTGAATAAATACATCAATGATGGTTCACTCAATGAGTTTGCAAACTCATCAAGATTGCAACATTGTTTTTCAGGTTCAAGGGAGTTCTAGCTACTAAAATGTTATAGTAGAAGTCTAGTACTTGCATTTTGGGGACATGAATGGCTTAAAGGTCTGATCAGCTGAATCTGAGGAGTCTAGATAGATGTCTGGTGTATTAGCATCCTATGCCATGTTATATTTTTGGTACTAAGAGTGAACTTTAAAAAATGTTGTGTAATGTATATATATGGACTTTGAATTGTAACGATATGTGACTTTATGTTTATGAATGAAATGGGAAGAATTGAAGACTAAGAATTCTTATGATATGTTTGATGCCTTTAATAAGTTGGTTTCATTATCTTAATGTACCTTTTTCATAGAGTATGTTTTTAAATGTCCTCTAGTACATTTGTACATGTGCTTTACGGAAGTAGTATGTTACATAACTACAGCAGCAAACAATGGCATAATCATAGCATCTCTAGACACTGAAGTCGACGGAACCACTAAAGCAACAAGAACGATTGGAGACATGTTTAGGGTTGATATAGCAAAGACAACAGTAATCTTAGTAGTGACACAAGGGCACTCAAAAAAATCATGACCAAGCATATAAGAGGCATCAATCTCTTTCTCCAAAAAGAGTAGGGCCAATCGGTCAAGTGAGGGCAATACCTCCTCTAGGACATAAGTAGGCAACAAATTACCTTGTAGATGATTCAATGAAGCATCCCTACTCTCCGAAAGGTTATGTTTATCCATTATCTTCAAACCAGACAATTTTGTTCTTGGTAATTCAAGAATTGGATCATTCATAATCTCCTTACCCTTCAAGATCTCAATTTTATCATTCACCTTTGGCTTGGGAATCCACTTCTTCTTCGGCTCAGATATTCCACCATGTAAGGCTCGACAGTTCTCCTCAACAAGGACATGTTTTTGCAATGATGAAAAACTTGGGATGTCCTCATATTTAATTGATTGCCAATATCTATGGTTATTGTTCTTTAGTCAAAAATGCAAAATTAGTTCCTTAGATATATTTAATTCAATAATAGTTTGCACTAAACCTAGTCTTACTAATGTGATCATCGAGGCATCAATTTTTAGATGATTGCTAATTAACTTACTAATTGAGTAAAGTGGGCCTTTATAGAAATAATAAACCGGTAGCGTAGGAAGATGGATCCATACTAGAATGATCAAAGATTCTTCGATGAGTGAAATATACAAGTTATCTCTTCTTTTGAATGCTTGCTTTTGAATTCACTTGTGCCATCCCAAGTTGATAATTTAAGTGCTTTCTTCTTATGCTTCTTCTCTTTCTTATAGTTTTCCTCATACTTCTCATTATCTTTAAATAGAGGACATTATGACTTTATATGGTCAAGTTTTCTACATTCAAAGCAAAAAATGTTAGAGGATTTATATTTTAAATCACTTTTACCTTCAATGAAGTCCTTTTTTAAGAGAATTTCTTCTTCAAGAACTTCATGAATTTTTTAGTGATTAAACCATTGCCTTCTTTATTTCTTACATTAGTTGATGTCTCTACCTCTTTGTTTAATCATTCCTTTGAGGCTTTGAATGCTAAATTCTCTTCCTTTTGAAGCTTCATTTCTTCTTGTGTCTCTTAGATCCTTATTTTATATGTGAGGAGAGATCTAGTAAACTCCTCCAATGGTAGTGTTGTTAGATCCTTGACTTTTTATATAAACCTCACTTCAGCTTCCCACATCTTTGGAATTAGCCTAAGTAACTTTCTTACCATTTCAATATTAGTATTTGTCTTTCTAAGACCTTTGAGAGCATTAATAATGTCAACAAATCTATAATACATGCTAGATGTAATTTGATCTAGCTTCATTTAAATCAATTCATGTTGATATGTTAGTATTCTAACTTTTCTATCCTTTACTTGATTGGTTATTTTATGTGTAACTTCGAAAGTATACCAAATTTCATGAGCCATTTCATACATAGACACCCTATTAAATTCATTTCTTCTTAATGCACAAAAAAGGATGTATATGGCCTTACTATTTAAGGAAACCAAATTCTTATTATGAGATTCCTATTTTTCTTTAATTTGAGTACCTTTTTATTGTCTAAAATGTTCCTAGGAATAAATAGACCATTTGAAACTATTTCTTATAAGTCTGTTCTTTCGGCCATTGAGAAAAATCCTGTCCTAATTTTTCAATAACAATAATCATTATCATCAAAGAAAGGTGATTTACTAATGCTTTATCCCTCTTCGTTGAATGATGAGGATGACTAAGCATGGCAATCTAGCCTGACCTGGCCTAACATGAAGTCAACGGACCAAATTTCTTGACTCGATCTTAGCCTAATCGAGAGAGAAAAGACAAAGTGATATCATTTTTAAAATTTTGTTTTAGAAAATTTAAATTGGACAAGCCTAAGCCAACCCACCTTTAGCTAATTGGGCCACGAGTCAAGCAGTCCCGACCTGGCTTAGCTTGACCTATTGCCATCTATAATGATAATGCTCCTAAATATGCCATTAGGATCTTTACTATAGGATTTTATTAGAAATTCTAACCTAATAGACTTATTTTGATACAACTTATTAGAACCTAATGACACCCAAGTGGGGGTGAATTAGGTATTTAAAAAATTCAATAACTTTTCTAACCACTGTACTCAATTGACAATAATCAATGTAAATAAAGATTACGAAATTTATTAAAGAACAATAATTTGAAGAAGGTAGTAAAGAAAGAGTACAAACTGATTTATAATAGTTTAGCAAACAAATACAAACTGATTTATAATAGCTCAGAAAGCAACCCTTGCTTACGTCCACTTTTAAGACTCTACTTGGAATTCTACTATATTTTTTTTTTTCAAGGCGAAGAATAATATTTGTACAATCTTTTTTAATAAAGAGGAAACCTTCTTAAAATCTTCTTCCAAAGTGAAAAGGAACATCAATCTTACTTAGATCACCCCACAAGTCAATAATATATTCCCCAAAACAAAATATTATAACTCAAAGTTCCTCACTTTATCACTTAATAACTCCAAAATGTCTCACTCACATAAATATAAGAAAATGATGCTCAAATGATTGGAAAAAGTTTTGAAATCTGTGTATAAGACACTCAAAACCTTCTTGATACTAAAATCAATAAGAAAACACCTATTTATAGTGTTTTAAGATCATTCCTAGTTGTTGGAACTAAGAACTAGTCATTACAATGACTATTTATAGTGCACTAGTTAATCCAATATTACAACAAAATTATAGTACATCAAATTTAACAATTTTAACTTATATTGGTCAAACAATCACCACAAAAATATGATTTTAACAACTTCAAATACTCAAACCTAATTTGTTTTAATCCAATTATGATTTAAATACTTCCCAAAATATTTCTAAAGAGTATTCGAAAGACCATGAGATTTTTCTATTAAACAAAAACAACTTCAATATCTCTTGATGAATGTAAACACTCGATGAGATATTTATGCATAGGAAACCTTTCAGAGCATCAAATTAACAAACTAAGATTGCAATTAACATTACAAACTAAAGAATGACATTGATAAGCTTTGATCTTCTTTTATTATTGGTTTGAACTTTTTTTTCGATAGTAATAAACTTCAACTTCTCTTTATCAACTTCATGAACTATGTTTTTAAGTTTATGACTTCATATATTACTTTTCATCAAAATAATAAACTCATTAATAATTATTATATTTTATTATCATCAAAATACTGATTGGAACCTTTTCTGATTCAACACCGTTTTTAAAAGCATTGTTCAAACATTGTATTTACCGAGCGTGAGTGTTTCCTACTACCCAATGTTGTTATATAATGTTTTCAAATTCCTAGCACTAATAGACCAGTCTATAATTCAGTATTTCAACAAACTATTGGTAAAAAAAATTGAATCTTTTTTTCTAATTAGAATGGTCGAATTGTTGAAATAACTTTAAACATCATTAAACCTCTTAGCAATAAAAACATCACACCAATTAATCCAACATATAAAGAAATTCTCAAAATTTAGGATCAAGAGATTATAACTAATAGATAGATTCCCTCTCCACTACAAGATTAAACTATACGAAATGGGTTCATAATTAAGGAATCCCTTAATTAATGGAACTGCCATAGGCTCTTTCTCAACTAGTTATGCCGACCTCCGTGTATTTTAAACTTGACACTCTCGACATTCAATTCTTGGACCACAACCTATGGCAATAAGCAGGTTTCATGTCAAGTAGGTAGTTTGTCCTTTTGCAGCAACCTTCCACTGATCAGACTTGGTGGGTTACAGGAAAACTAGCTACTGCCCTTTTAAGCTCAGTGTTATTATAAGATTGCCTCACTTTCATAATTAAAATAAGACTTCAGTGAAGATTCAACCCTTGCACTAAAATCGCGTCGGGGTAGCTATTAATGCTTTAAGCAAGTCAATAAAAAATGGTACCATAGGTGGGGAGCTCCAGTATGATAACTTCTGCAAGTATTAGAGCGGTACATTCTCAGGGTATCATGGGCCTACCTCCACATTGAAGGTTCATTGAAGTTTAACATGTTTATTTTGTTTGGAGATTGAATTGGAGTATAGTTCCAGCAGGCCTGCATAGGTCAAAAGCTGCCATCGGCTCCAGTAACTTTCCACTATAGAAACCGTATACAGTCGATAAATATAAATTTTGATCGAAGCATTTATCAAAAGGCATGTTCCCCACAAGGTACTTCAAAATTCTCGTAATTTTAAGCCACAGAAACATCATCCGTCAACAACTTCTTTTTTGGTGGAATGTCACAAGGTAACAACAGTGACGTGATAAAATGATTTGGGAGATGATTAAGTTATCATGTTCTGCATATGGAAAAACTGCTGATCCAGTATGAAGTACGTAGTTTTATCCGTTGCTAAATGGATTGCGTTATAGATAGAAGTAAAACCATAAGAAAACGATCAGTATTGATGCTTTTATTGTTGTAATCATGTAATGTGTGGCTATGACAACTTAGCTTTATCAGTTCTTCTGTTAAAGCTATGATAAACAAACAAGAAAAAAAAAAAAAAAAACTTCCTTTTCATGATGAAGTATAAGCCTACATGGTGTCCACTAGACTAATGTATATTAACAATTAGAATTCCTTCTTCTCCATCCTTGAAGTTCTGAGATTCACATATACAATAGGCCTAGCTTTTACTAGGCTAGAAAGGCTAAGAGTAGGATTTGGCATATTGCAGTAGAATTCCATGCTTCTCCTGGCGCACTTCTAAATTTTGCGATGAAACATGAAAGAGGCATGCACCTTTAAGCGTGGCCTGCAAATCTTCTCCATCTTTGCTGTTTTAGTCTCCTATTGAAAGCAAGCTTTAGATTTGTATTTGAATCCAATTACTACAAAATTTGAAATATACTTCTATTAGTTCCGTAATTGGTCATCGTTCTTCGTTTTAATTGAGAAGTAAATCTTGTTGTTGATGATTATTGTTCCTAGACATAAATTTTGGGTGATTAAGTTTTTCTAAGCAGTCCAATTTGATCGCTTAAAATTGATTTGAAGAAAATCGAAGGTTATGCCAACAATAAGAAAACTATTTGATGATTTGATGAATCAGATCATAGGAGCCAAATGCACATAATAGAACATTGTGAAACATGGGCATGAAAGGAATACAATCCTCTTTTGATGTAATTGCTTCAACTTATGAGAAAGAACAACTCAGCAGATGGATTTAGCTTAATATGTGACACAGTTTGTTTATGCACATTTTACGATGTGAAGAGAAGCACTTCTTACGTGCGCACCGAGTATCATTATCTGTTTCCTGAAAGTGACGCCATAGGAACAAAACAACTATAAAAGGTTCTGATTTGACATTTAATACATTTAAGATGATTGATGTGACCTTTGGTGGATGCTTGTCTGCTTGTGGCCATAAGAAGTCCGTATTTGCTTTTTTTCTACAGCACTGAGCAGGTAATAGCCGCTAAGAACTGTAGTTGTTGTGACCAAAGGATTGGTCAAGGATTTTTGGAAACAGAGGGATAATGTTTAACGAAGAATGAGATTTCTTTCTCATCCGTGATGCCGACGTGTAGATAAGAGCGTCATTGACCAAGAGAAGCCAAGTGAGATCACAAAACTTCCAATATAATGGAACTAAAAATTATTTGTTTGATGGCATATACCTCTGGAGCGACGGTTAGTCAGCACTGTGTACTTAGCTGATAGAATCATAATATGCAACAGTATTGCTGTTAGCCCGTTAGGCCTTTTTGTTAGCATTGGTTATCCCTGGCCAATGTCTAACATAGATTAGGCACGAAAAAGGTACATCAAAGGAGTTGAGATAACTTAACCAAGTAAAAATTAAGCATAGTTTGAATTATGATGACCATGAGGTGTTGATTGGCTTGGTGATCTGAGCGAGTTGCACTTGCCTAAAATATCTTTGATGAGACTAAGGACAAAATAATGCTCAAATGATAGACCATGGATGAACATACTAAACCATAGATATACATTGGTCGGCCCACACGGGAATTGGCTCGGAACTTGGCTAATTTTCACCTTTAAATAAGATCATAGGTGATGTGGTAGAGTTAGTAGGATGAATCATCAAGAATTGGCAAAGAACATAGATGAGGTGTCTTGTAAGTATTTTACACATGTAGCTTTGACTTAATAGTGGGATAGTGGTAAGTTATGTAAATCACTCACTAAAATAGTGCCTAAAGTGGTTAGGGATGTCAACCAACAACTAAGTTAATGGCTTAGTAGTCTTAAGACTACTTTCTTATATTCTCGTCCAACAAGTTTCCTAAAACCTATAAATAACTCATTTGTGCAAGGCTTCATTTATTAAAGAAAGAGTTGGAGCTTTATATCCTTTGTATCAATTGTGAGTAATATAAAGGTTGGCAATTTTGATATAAGGCTATATGCATCTTTCTCTTCTTATTGCTATTGGCTTAGTGAATTTCGTGGGTTTATTTTGCCTTTATGAAAAATACCTTAAATACGAGGGATTTGGGAAGGTTGAATTGAATTGCGGGAGTTCAACTACCATACTTAGACTTTGGTGCATTTTGTGAGCAAACTTGGCGTTTGTTGCATAGTCTTTGTAACAATTGGTATCAAAGTCGTGTTTGTGATTCAATGGCGGGTGGTAACAATCTTACGAAGCATGTCATGAGGGTGGAAGCGCTCATCGGTCCTTTACCTATGGGTGAAAAGAAGTCTCATCTTATGCATCACGTTTTGAAGCCTTGGAAGGGCAAATCCAAGCATTGCGAGATCAAGTGGCTTAGTTGTTTAAAGCATGAGAGGATGCTAATTTCGAGATAATTATCCTTAGACATGTCATTGCAACTATAGATGCGAGACTTGTTGAAAGCACCACGCTAAAGGTACATGAGCCAAAGGTTTTCGAGGGCATTCGGAATGCTAAGGAACTTGAGAACTTCTTGTGGGAAATAAAGTAGTATTTTGTAGTTGCTAAGATGTCGGATGCAAAAAAGGTCAACGTTTTGGTAATGTATCTTAATGGAGATGCAAAATTATGGGGGAGAACTCAAACCTCTATTGAAATTAGTGTTGGTTGTCCTTTTGTTGATACATGGGAGAGGATGAAAAAGGAGCTGAAGAATCAATTCCTTCCAAACAATACTGCTTGGCTTGCAAGGGACTCCTTAAAACGGTTGAAGCATGATAGTTCGGTAAGAGATTATGTTAAGAAATTTAGTTCCTTAATGCTTGATATTAAGAATATGACAGATAAGGACAAGCTCTTCAACTTTATGTCAGGATTATAACCTTGGGCACAAATGGAGTTGTGAAAGCAAAATGTCAAGGATGTTGTGGGCACAATTGCTACTATAGATTCTTTGGTAGATTTCAAAATGCCAAAAGAAATCAAGGCCTCTTCCTCTTCTCAAAAATCAAAGCAAAGGAGAAAAAAGACTAAGGTGATAAAAAGGAGAATGATTACAAAGGGAAGTCCAAATAAAATAGGCCACTTAAAAAAGATGAGAAGTCTTTTAAGAAAAATCATGATTGTTTCTTATGCAGTGGCCCTCATTATACCCGTGATTGCTCAAGAAAGGAGAAGTTGAATGATTTAATAGCGAATGCAAATGGTGAAAGCAATCACTCAAAAGTTGAGTTAAATCCTATCTGCCTACTCAATAGGTCAGTACGAAGGAAAGTCCATTTGAGCGCCTTATGTATAATAAGATACAGGTCAACGGAAAGGAAGTCACTGCTATAGTGGACACGGGTGCCACTGATAAATGTGAATTGTATCATGTTTTAGGACTTAGGTTGATATGCATTTAATTGTTATTTAATTGTTTAGTACATGTTTGGGTTAGAATTTTTTTAGTTTGTTAATTATTTGTGTTTAAGTGATTTTATAGGTTAGTACAAGTCTTTGAGCTTAATTATTATGTTTTTAAGGTACCTTGATGTGTTTGTTAGTGTTTCAGAGTCAACATAAAAAAAGGAGAAGTTTCAGAGACGCTCAAGCTGACACATTGGCCTACAATTGTGGCACAATAGGGCACGATCGTGACAGAAGCCAATGGATAGTTGTGATTCATGTATTAACATTATGATTTGTTAATAATATATTATGAGGTATTCCTTTCATATAT
>JANJEY010000002.1:67246832-67265130 GCA_024703695.1 Erythroxylum cataractarum | reverse complement strand
TATTGGGCTTCAATGGGATTAGGGTTTCTCTATAAATAGAGAAACTTAGGTCTCATTAGAATGAGACACTATTGTCACACGAAACCCTAGCCACCATCCGAGAGGAAAAACGTGTGGCGTTCGAAAAGTGTTTCAAGACGTGCTAGCACACCACAGCCGCAACCTGGATCATGCATACTCTTGTGGATACCGGTAGAAGGCATTCGCACATTGCAGTGTCTTGGCGTCCGAAAAGAATCAACTCACCCACGACATAAAGGTATTTTCGTACATCCTAAGTATTTTCGATTAAACTTAATATTGTTGTATGGTCTTTTCTGCAGTGTATTGTGAATACTCAAACTGTACGCTATCCAACAGCCCAAGATAAGGCTGCCACGATCATGACGGAAGGCTCATATGTAGCCCATAATCATTGCCTGCATTTGGCAGATGCACAGATACTAAAAAATGTCAAATTTCAAGGGAGTTTTTAGACCTTTCGGTCCCTGGAAAAACTTTAAGGCTACCCAAAACACAAAAAGGTATATAAAGAATAAGACAAAGAAGAGGAAGGATTTTTTACATCAGCCACTTTTGAGACAAATCCTAGAGAGGATTCTTGAGAGATTGAGAAATAGAAGAAGGAAGAGAGAAGTGGAGAAGAAGCTAACATCAACATACTTCTTGAATCAAGAGTTTCCCAATGTCGCTGCCTCCCGTCTCTATTTAAGATCGTATTTCTGATTATTTTTCATTTTTATTATTGTATAGAATTGGGAATAACAGTTTGATGATAAGATTTATGAATGATGAAATGTTCTAAACTCACCTTCGAGTTTTTATCTTTGATTTAATAAAATCTTATTGTTTTTATGTTTATTGGATTTATTGTGATTAATTTATATGATTGCATAATTTAGTAATAAACTGAGATGGTGAATCGAATGAAAAATAATTAAATTGTGTTGATAAGAGTTAGGTGATTTAATAAGAATGAGAAATTAATCAAATCGGTAATTATGTGAAGAGAGATCTCACATAAGTCCCTGATAGTTTATTAGATAACTTCAAATCTAGTTAGGGTTTTAGATAGGTTGCTAATCGAGAAATTACAATTTTACATAATCTAATTAGGGTTCATAATTTAGGATTAATGGTTATAACTCAAGAGAGAGTAATCACCCTAGAATCGTCTAGAACCAATAATCCGGTAAATCATAATCGATTAGGTTAGCGTTAAAGATAGGTTAAATTCTCCTTTCTCTTAATTGATAGTTCCTTTTGGTTAATTCTTGAGTGTCTTCAAATAGATAATTTGTTAATATTTTTGTAATTGTTTCTTGGATTGAATTGCATGATTGAATTAAATTCTTGTTTTAGTTTTGCTATCTGTTGAATTTTTGCGAATTGTGTTGGCATTAGCTTTAGGACTAGATTATCCCTCCTCATGGGATCAACACCTTGGGTACTATGAGAATGACCTGTGAGCTTACAAATTATCGAGGTTAATCATTAAAATTTACACACATCGGAAAACCACAATCAAGTTTTTGACATCGTTATCGGGGAGGCCATTTATATATTTTAAGACATTTAGTTAGTTTTTCATTTTCTTTGTTCTTCATTCTTTCTTTCCATTTATGAAATCATGTTTTTGCATGAGCACAAGAGTCACGAAAAGTTTGAGTTGTGCAGCTAAAACTGTAGATTTACACCTCACTCTACTAGAACAATCTATTAGGAAAGCTCGGAGTGAAAAAGACGAAAAATTCATGAAAGTAATAATGACTGAGAAATTTTAGCAAGATTTGGACCACGGAGCAAACCAAGGACATCAATAATGGACCCTTATGGAATTCATGAGACCAGGGTTCAATGCGGCTAACTAAGAAGTAGCTAGGCCACTCGTACAAGTGACATCATTTGAAATCAAACCAGCACTCCTAAACATGCTTCAACAAAACGTGTAGTTTTATAGACTAACAAATGAGGATCCTAATGCATATATAGTAAACTTCTTTGAAATTTGTGGTACCTTTTCGTACCATCAGATGTAAGAAGATGCAATCAGAATTAGGCTTTTCCCTTTTTCCTTAAAGATAGAGCAAAAGCTTGGTAACATTCCCTTAATCCAGCCAATGTCTCAATGTGGGATCAACTAGTTCATGCCCTTTTAGACAAGTATTTTCCCCTGACTAAGATTACTAAGATCATCAAGGAAATTACCAACCTCCAGCAAAGTGATAGGGAAATGATCTATAAAGCGTGAGAATGATACAAGGATTTACAATGGAAATGCCCACACCATAACTTACCCAAGGAATTATTGTTGCAAACATTTTATAACGGAGTAACCCCACATATGAGAGCCATAATCGACGCAGCTTTAGGAGGATCATTGTTGAGAAAGACGGTTGATGAACCAAAAAAGCTGATAGAGGAGATGACAAGTAATAGCTACCTGTGGACGAACGAGCGGAGTAGACAAACCACTACCTTTGAGAACAAAAAGGAATTATAGATGTTTTTCAAATGACGAAAATGCAAGCAAAGATTGATAACCTGACTCGATAGCTCAACAACATGAAGGCTTCGTCCTTAGTTCTAGTGAAAGTCATACAACTCAAGTGTGAACTCTGTGGACAATTCGATCATGATATGGTGGACTGTTTCTTGATGAAAGAAGGTGAACTAGAGCAAGTGAATTATATGGGAGCTCAATATGGACGAGGAAAGGGAAACAATCCCTATTTAAACACTTTTAACCCTGGGTGGAAAAATCACCCAAACTTCTCATAGACAAACAATGTTGGAGGATAGTTTAGACCTCAAAGACAATCAGGCTTCCAACAAGATAAACCAAGCTCAACGAAATCCAAGTTGGATAAGATTTTAGATAACAGTGGAGGCATAGAGGATGCATATAGGAGGATTGAAAGCAAATTTGAGCAAGTCATTAAGAACTATGCCTCTTCAATGCATAATCTAGAGGTCTAAGTATTTAGAATGCAAGAACCTTCCAAGCAGTACCGAGTCTAACCCAAAGGAAAGAATCATGGCCATTATTTAAACCTAGGAAACAGAACTTGAGCATGTGAAGGAAGATGGAGACGAGGGAGAAGGACAAGTAAGTATTGAATTCCTTCCAAGTGAGCTCGAAATTGAGCCAATCAACCTCGACCTGAATTTCTATACCCTATTTTAACTCAACGTAAGTCAATTCCAAGTAGGGCAATGAGGAGTTCTAATGAGATTGAATCAAACAAGATCAATAACATAATAGAACATCTACAAACGAGGCTCACACTAAAGGAATCAGTTAAAAAGAAGGTTAAGGAGTGCATAGCAGAAGAAAACCCTAACATAATATAGAAGAAAGATGACCTAGGGGATTTTTACATTCCTTGCAGTATTAATAGATTAAACAAAGACAAGGCATTCGCAAATTTGGGAGCGAGTATCAATATGATGCCCTATACCTTTAGTCAAAAGTTGGGGTTAGGAGAGTTAGAACCCACAAAGATGTTAGTAAAGATGATCGATAAAACAGTTCATTGACTAAAAGGGATTATTAAGGATGTGCAAGTACAAATTGATAAATTTACCTTCCCCACAGACTTTTATATATTAGATATTGGAGAAGATGTGAAAAACCCCATGGTCCTAGATGACCATTCTTAGCCACTGCTCGCTTCATAATTGAGAGTGAACTAACTCTAACGGTCAGCAAGCATCAAATAACCTTCAAAGTATCAAAGAAAGACACAGTTCTCCCTTATCTCCAACTAATATCAAGGAAACTGATCCTTAAGGACAATGAGAAGATATTGAGGATCCTAGGAATGCATTCAAAAAGAAACGATCATGAAGAAGTTAAAGGAAGGAAAATCACAAGGAAGGTGGAATCCAGAGAATGGTAGCTCATATGCAAATTGTAAGATCAATGACTACATTACCATTATACCAATCATTTGAGCCACTGTTAACAAAAGAAGAGTGTTGAGCTATCGATGTTAAAAGAAGCACTGCGAATGTTATTTCCTTTGATTGTTTTTACAAAGTTTGAATTCTATAGTTAGGTTATTTCATTTCCAAACAAAATCATAAAGGCATAGGACTTTGACATAAATTTGATGATCTATGAAGTAAGCAAGGAGAGGTCAAAGGGCATAAAGAGTTAAGAAGTAACTTTGGAAAATAAAGAAGGACAAAAAAAGAAAAAATTAAAAATTTGGTGGAAAATTTGCAGGACACAATCGTGGCCTACGACAAGTTAAAAATACGGGCACACGAATGTCATTTTCAATTTTTACCATTTTACCTTTCAATCACCAATATATTCATCTGTATCTTCACCTTTTCACTCACTTTTATTTCTACTTTATCTCTCTAAGCTTTAAACCTCTAAACACTCTCACTTCTCTCTACCTAAACCAAGTCTAGGGAAAAGGAACAAGGTAGTTGATTACGACATGCCTTTCCCAATCTTCTTACATAAGGAAGGTACCTGTTTTCATTCTCTTCGCAATAAGCAAATTATGGTTCGAAAGTATTTTCATTTTGAAACTTTAGATAGATTATAACTGCGAGACAAGGTCGAAAGTTTAGCTGAGAGAATTAAATGGGAATTTCAATTCCCAGTTTATGAAGAACTTACCTTAGAATTCTTTACATCCCTTTAATTTGAATCCAACAAACCTAGGGAATTGTGGTTTAAGTGATAGGGACAACCTTATGGGATTGATTATGAGACTTTGCATGAAATTTATGGTTTTTCTTAGTCATCCGTAGTGGATCAGCATGATGATTTCCATGTTAACCCCTAGTGGACTGAACTAATTGGGTTAGAGCATTTCAACGCTAAGAATACACACAACAACATCATCAAGAGCCATGAACACTTGCTAATGCACAAATTCATATGTCAAACTATTTTTGACAAAACAGAAACCAATAAGTGTTTGATAAAAGAACTTTTCATATTGTGGTGCATGGATCATAGCATTCAAGTTTGCATAACCACCCACATCTTCAACGTAATTATTACTACTCGAAATAAGAGAAGCAATAACTTAGGAATGGGTTACCTGGTTTCAGTTGTAGCTAATTACTATGGAGTTGAGTGCATCAAATTCATAGTCTACCATCCTAAATTCATGAACCATCATCATCGATGGCAAGCCAAATTCCTAAAATCTCAAAATATGGAACTTCAAGATATTAGTGCTAAGAGACACATGAATGGTAGGACTAGTCAAACGAGTTCAAGTCCTTAACAACAATAAGAAGAGGATTCGACCAGGGAGAAATTTGAGGAAGAAGAAACGAAAGAACTAAGCTAGAAGAAAGTACTAGATATAATCTCAGTAAACACCAAGGTAATTATAGATACACTTATGAAGAACTCCAGAAGGATAAAGGAGATGGCCAGAACTCAACGACGTTAGAGCTGAGACATACCTCGTATCTATCGTTATTTTGAGGCTTAGGGCGTTCAATTGCCACCCCCAACACCATCCCTACCTCCATCACTATAAGGCTTTGTTCTAACTCTTTTCTTTTTACTTTTAGTCTTTACTTACCTTTTGTTTTACTTTAATTTTATGTCTCTTCTTTCCATATGTTTTTGTTTTTCCTCTTCTCACATTAAGGACAATGCTAAGGAGGGTTATAGGTTTTGATTTGAATATGAGGTTTTTATATTTTATGATAGTTAGATTGCTTTTTGTAAATCGTGTGAATGTAACAATGACTTAAATGAATTAAAATTGATTTAGTTTTGAACATAGTCTATTAGGTTATGAAGAATCACTAACTTGCAAAATTAGTGAATTGGGGTCTTTGGCTAAATGTGCTACTTAATTAGGATTTAGTGTTAATTTATCATCCTCTAAGTTGTCACATTCATTCATAATTCGAGGCCTTTTGACTTAAGTAGCTTTGCTAGTATTTTCTTTCATGGAAACGAGTAGTTAAAGCAACAAGGTAGGCAAGATAAAAAAATTGTGCTTGTTAATTTTAAATAAATAACTGTTCTGTTAGCGTTCTGGTTATGAATAGAGTTAGTAGCCAGTTAAGAACGTAATGTAGCTGAGTAACGAGATCAACACACATCACAAATGTGTGTCTTCGCATAAAAGGGCTATAATAACATTCCAACCAAGCAGTTTAATAAAAAACACATAACTTAGTTGAGTAACTGGATCAAAATTCATTACCAACGTTTGCCTCTGTGTAAAAAGACTAAGTCTGTATTCACTAAAAGTAAATAAAAAATGTGTGTTTTTGAATAAAAACCTACCAAACTTATAATAGCTTGACTTTTCATGAAAATGTACTTAGGAGTAGTTACAGAATTTGAATGACCAAAGAATTATTAATGTGTGTGTGCAATTGAAAAGGGTAAATAATTTAACACTTAAGTCTAGATTAATATGTATATTTAGTCCAAAGCCCTAAGAAGCAGATTTTATTTGTTAATGATTTGAAATGACTCGAATGATTGTGTTTTAAATTAAATTTATTTCATGAAGTTGAAGCTATTGTCTCATTACTGCATTATGTGTTATGTGATTTTATGTGCATGTGTTTTGTTTGCTTAAGGACAAGCAAATATTTAAGTGTGGGGATGCTGATAAGTGTGAATTGCATCATGTTTTAAGGTTTAGTTTGATATGTATTTAATTGTTAATTTAATTCTTTAGTACATGTTTAGGTTAGAATTGTGTTAGTTTGTAAATTATTTGTGTTTAAGTGCTTAATTATTATGTTTTTTAAGGTGTCTTAATGTGTTTGTTAGTTTTTCAAGGTCAACGTCAAAGAACGGAGAAGTTTTAGAGATGCTCGGGTCGAAACAACGGATCACGATTATGAAATAACAGGCCACCATCGTGACAGAAGCCCAAGACTGGCCACCATCGTGATAGAAGCCCAAGATGTGGCCCATAATCGTGGCCTGCATCGGGCAGACACGCAGACACTAAAAAATGTCAAGTTTCGAGGGAGTTTTTGGACCTTCCGGACTCCAAAGACACCCTAAGGTTGCTCAGAACACAGAACGATATATAAAGAATAAGACAAAGAAAAGGAAGGAGCTTTTACATCAGACACTTTTGAGAGAAACCCTAGAGAGGATTGTTGAGAGATTAAGAAAAAGAAGGAAGAGAGAATTAGAGAAGAAGCTAACATCACTGTATTTCTCAAATTAGGAGTTTTCCAACGTCGCTACCTCCCATCTCCATTCAAGATCGTATTTCTTGTCATTTACTATTTTTATTATTGTATACAATTGGGAATAACAATTTAATTATAGGATTTATGAATGTTGAGATGTTCTAAACTCACCTTCAGGTTTTTATCTTTATTTTAATAAAATCTGATTTTATTATGTTTATTGGATTTATTGTGATTAATTTCTATGATTGAATAATTCGATAATAAAATGAAAGGGTGAATCGAATGAAAAATAATTAAATTGGGCTAATAAGAGTTAGGTGATTTAATAAGAATGAGAATTAATCAAATCTGTAATTGTGTAAAGAGAGATTTTGCATAAGTCCTTGACAATTTATTAGAAAACTTCATATCTAATTAAGGTTTTAGATAGGTTGTTAATTGAGAAAATGTAATTTTCTATAATCTGATTAGGATTCATAATTTAAGGTTAATGGTTATAACTCGAGAGAGTAATCAACCTTAAGATTGTCTAGAACCAATAATCCGGTAAATCATAATTGATTTGGTTAACGTTAAAGATAGGAAAATTTCCCCTCTCTCTTAATTGATAGTTCCTTTAGGTTAATTCTTGAGAATGTTGCAATAACTAATTTGTTAATATTTTTGTATTTGATTATTTGATTGAATTGTGTGATTGAATTAAATTCTTTTGTTAGTTTTGCTATATGTTGAATTTCTATGAATTGTGATGGCCTTAGCTTTAGGACTAGATTATCCCTCCTCATGGGATCGACACCTTAGGTACTACACAGTCAGCCACTCATTCCTTTGTTATGGAATTATTGGTGTGAAAGTTAGGGTTAAAGATCAGTAAGACCCCTACAAAAATGAAAACTCCCATAACGAAAGCATAAGCAGTGGTAGGAGCTCCATACAATGTTCTTTTGAGTATGGGAAATTGGTGTGGGAAGTGTAACATAATGGTGATGCCTCTTGAAGACTTTGATTTGATTTTCGACATCGACTTTCTTAAGATGGCAAAAGCGATGCTATAGCCACATCTTAGAAGTATAATGTTTATGAATGATCAAAATTCATGTTACACCAATTATTGTAGGTCTAGCGAAAGAACTACAGACAAAATAGCAATTGTAGCTTATGTTTCTGCCATGAGTATCAAGAAAGGCCCTAAGAAAGGCATGGAGACTTATCTTACAGCCATGTGGGAAATTACGAAAGATCATATGGTAGAATTCTTGGATGCGATAGAAAAAGTATTGAGGGAATTCAAAGATGTGATGTTGAAGGAGTTACCGAAAACTATCCTTCCTCGTTGTGAAATTGATTATAAGATCGAACTAGTGCCAGGTGCAATACCTGTTGCCCATGCCCCTTATCGAATTTCACCATTAGAGTTAGTGAAACTACAGAAGCAATTGGTGAATTGTTGGAAGTGGGATACATCCAACTATCGAAAGCCCCCTATGGAGCTCCAATTATGTTCCAAAAGAAGCAAGATGGAGCCTTACGGATATGTGTAGATTATCGAGATTTGAACAAGGTAATTATTAAAAATAAATATCATGTTCCATTAATTCAAGATTTGATGGACAAATTATCATGGGTAGCGGTGTTCACGAAGTTAGACTCGCAGAGTAGGTATTAGCAAGTGCGGATTACCAAAGGAGACAAGCAAGAGATGACTTATATAACTTGGTATGGCTCGTATGAACTTTTAGTTATGCCATTTCGCTTGACTAATGCCCCTGCTACTTTTTGCAACTTGATGAATGACATGTTGTACGAATTCTTGGACATTTTTGTGGTGGTTTATTCAGAAGATGTTATGGTCTATAACACTAACATAGCACAACATATACAACACTTAAGGAGGGTATTCAAAAGGTTGCAGCAATATAAACTTTTTGTAAAGATGGATAAGTGCAAATTTGCGTAAT
Organism: Erythroxylum cataractarum; assembly: GCA_024703695.1. Lineage (NCBI taxonomy): Eukaryota > Viridiplantae > Streptophyta > Magnoliopsida > Malpighiales > Erythroxylaceae > Erythroxylum > Erythroxylum cataractarum. The sequence continues at coordinate 67,256,014 of JANJEY010000002.1, read as the reverse complement.
CAAAAATAAAGTTTCTAGGACAATTGACGAGCAAGGGACAAATGAGTATGGATCTAAAAAAAGGTACAAGTTATTATTAATTGGCAAGTTCCAAAGATGGTGAAGGAATTTTGGCTTAGCGAACTACTATCGCATATTTATTATGGGGTACTTGAAGAAGGCATCACCCTTGACTGACTTATTAAAGAAGAAATAAGAGTGGTGTTGGTCGGAAGCATGCCAAGAAGCCTTTGAAAAGTTGAAGGCTATCATTTCAACTAAACTTGTGTTAAAGTTACCTAACTTTGATCTCCCTTTCGAGATGCACATGGATGCTTCAGACAAAGTCATTGGCGGAGTCTTGGTGCAAGATGGACATCTGGTGGCATTTGAAAGTCACAAGTTTAATGGTGCTGAGCAATAATACTCGACACACGAGAAGGAGATGCTAACAGTAGTACGTTGCCTTGAAGCTTGAAGGGTTTATTTATTGGGTATCAAGTTTGTGGTTTGTACGGATAACATTGTTAATACCTTTTTTAGGACTCAAAAGAAGTTATTTCCAAGGTAAGTCCAGTGACAAGAGTTTCTTGCAGAATATGACTTTGTATAGGAACACAAATTGGGGAGACATAACAATGTGGCAGATGCATTAAGTAGGAAGGAAGTCTTTGCGGCTTTGTTTGCGATCACTCAAGTGGAATCGAATCTGTTGGACAAATTAAACTAGCAACTCCACTAAACAAAACTTATGGTCGAATTATGAAGCAAGTAAAGGAGGGTGTCATGGAATGATTTTGGCTTAATGATGAGGGGTTGTTCATGAAAAAGAATAATCAATTGCAGTTTCCAAGTTTTGGTGCCTTATGGAAACAATTAATGAAGGAGATGCATGATTCACAATAGGCTGGTCACCCTAGAGTTGAACGGATGTTAACGCTCTTTTCACGATCTTACTATTAGCCAAAGATAAAGAATGACATTCAGGTATATGTCAAAGCTTATCTTGTTTGTCAATTGGATAAACCTGAAAGCAAGAAGGAGGCTAGTTTGTTGCAACCCTTGTTAATTATGGAAAAACCATGGATGTCAGTGTCGATGGACTTCACTGGAGGGTTCCCAAAAGTGGACGGCATGGCTGCAATCATGGTGGTGATTGATAGGTTCTCCAAGTATGTAATCTTTGTGCCAACTCTAACTTTGTGTTCCTCAGATGTTGTTATGGAGCTTTTCTATAAAATTGTGGTGAAGCATTTTAGGGTTTTAGCGGACATAATAAGTGACCGAGACGCTCGATTTATTGGTCGATTTTGGATGTCTCTCTTCAACATGATGGAGTGTGAATTGAAGTTCTCAACTACAAATCACCCATAAACGGATTGAAAAATGGAAAGAATCAATGACTTATTGGAGGAATACTTGTGGCATTATGTAAGTGCAAGTCAACGAAATTGGTTAAGTTTATTTAATATCATACAGTATTATTATAACTTGCACAGACCCTCGGCAATGGAAAAAGTCCTTTTGAATTTGTTCTGGGAAATAATGCCTCACTCCTCTCAAGATAGCTCAACAGATGTTGGGAGGAAAATGTCAATTCCTTATCGCGTTCTGAAGGAAAAGCAAGAATTGTTAGATAAAGTAAGAGATAGTCTTCGCAAAGCTTTTAAATGAACGAAGAAATATGCGGACCAAAGGAGAAGACTACTTGATTTTGACATCAGGGATAAGGTACTTCTCAAACTTACTCTCCAAATTTGGAAGAAGATTAGTAGCAAGCAGGTGCATTGAGGGTTGGTTCTAAAGTATGATGGGTCATTCGAGATTATTGGAAAGGTGGGAAAGGTAGCTTATTGCTTCAAGTTACGTGAGTGTTTAAAGATACATCCTACTTTTCATGTGAGTTTCTTTAAACCATATCATGAGGATTCAATATATCCTAAAAGGAGTCAAGTAAAAAGGGCTCTACCGGTGGCATGGAAACAATTTGATGAGAAAATTGAGAAGATTTTGGATCAGCGAAATATTGGGGCAACACAAGAAGAATCAGAGGATGGTGTTCCTAATTTAGTGGAAGAATAAACCAGCCTCAGAAGATACTTGGGAGAAAGACACAAACTTGTGACAATTTGAAGACCAGGTAAACGATTACCATCAAATTGTTCCGACAAAGGAATCGAGTTCATCTGGTGGGATGGTTTATTAGCCCCTTAACATTACAGGACCCTTTTCACTAGCATTGTTTAGCCTTGGCCAACATCTAACATGGATATTTAGGCATGAGAAAGGCATGTCAAAGGAACCATGGTAACCTAACCAAGTAAAAATCAAGCATGGTTTGAGTTACGATGACCGTGGGGCATTAATTGGCATGATGGATAGGGTGAGTTGGACTTGACTACGATATCTTTAGTGGGACTATGGACAAAATAATGCTCAAATGATAGACCATGGATGAACAGACTAAACCATGGGTACGCATTGGTTGGACCACGCATGAATTGGCTTAGAACTTGACTAACCTTCACCTTTGAATAAGATATGGGTGATGTGACAAAGTTAGTGGGATGAATCACAAAGAAAGTGAGATGATGTGGCAAAGAACATGAATAAGGTGTCTTGTAGGCATTTTACACATATTGCTTTAACTTAATAGTAGGATAGTGGTAAGTTATATAAATCACCCATTAAAGCAGTGCCTAAAGTTCCTATCCATTCTTTTGCATGTATTGACTTACTGAATTTCGTGATTTTTTTTTGCCTTTGTGGGAAACACCTTAAACATTAGGGATTTGAGAAGGTTGAGTTCAATTACGAGAGTTCAACTACTATACGTAGTCTTTGACACATTTTGTGAGCCAAATTGGAGTTCGTTACATAGTCTTTGTAACAATAGCCAATTTGTAAATCCCATGCAATATTATCATCGTAGATAATCGAAAAGAAAAACACATGGACAACCTAAACAATTCTCCTCAAATTAATCACTGCTAGTGTTCTCGCTATTGAAAAGTTAAAAGGAGAATTTGAAAATAGCAAAAAGCGGTCTACCTTTATGCCCGAATCATTCTGGAAAAAAGCCTACTTTGTATATTCATCGCCCGCTCGACTACTTGGAAGTGCTTCAGGCACAGAAATATAAGAAAAGCAAGTGATTTCTTTTATTGCAGGAGGCTGTACGTTCTTCACATTATTATACGCATTACCACCATGTAGGTATAAATTTAGTTAGATAATGCTATCAAAACGCTCCTGTATATTCTGCTGGCATGGATTCCACATCCTGAAAGGCATCACCCCATTTTATGCCTGTGTTTTTTTCATTTATTCTACGGGTTCTAGTCTATGTTATGGAGTGGAATGTAATTGCTTACAGCGTATTAAAATTCAATCAGCCAAAGTATGTAAATGTGGTTCTGTCAGAATAACAAATTGCAGGATACACTAAAATGTCATCGCCGTTAATAACTTCTTCCATTTAGCATGAAGGAATATGTAGTTACTACAGAGTCAATTTGATTCAAAGGGAAAGAGTATGGCTCCATAGTACTAATAAACAGTGCTTTTTGAGTGAATACAACTAGATCCGTATTCCATCTAAAAGACCTATCATTTGGTTGTACATGATGATCCTTTAAAATGGGACGATGTCTCCTTTTCCAGATATTGGTTCTCTTTGTAATATCATATAGGAATACTACATGTCTTAATTATTTTTTGAGAAATGTGAACCCACGCTTGAACTGTTTACGCCAATTCTAATGGGACAAAGAGATAAAGGCACAAACATATCGTACTTAATTATCCTTGCAAACCACTAGCATTTAATTATAATAGAACTAATTGAAGCACACCCACACGGTGGTGCTCCAACACTCCTGCAGCTACATCGTGTGAGCTAGAATTATTCAGAATTTCAGATGCAAGGATGTATCAACTTCACTATTGATTTTTAGAGTGATGTTGTGGATCGGGGCCTCCAGGACTTACTCTCTTGGATTCGTACTCACCTATTGGGGTGTTTTCATTTCCCAGGCTGACATTGTAAACTATATCCTTTCCGAGGGCATGGATTGATCTAGTGAGATTCCTCCTTATAATGGATGAATCAAGAGGGCGAGTCTCAAACTCTGGTAGCGAAAGCAATATCAAGACTAAGTAAAAACAAAGTCTCGAGCACGCCATTTTCTTCTTAAGCTTTCAGAATATACTTCTTCTTGTTCCAAGAATCACGATTCAGGGGTGGTATTTATAAGGTCACCGGTCTATCTTTCTTTACTTAAAATTATTGCAAGTGGAGCAAACAGTCAAATTAATTCCTAAAGTTTTCTTTGAATTTTTGTGTTAAGCATTGGGATTATAGTGGCCACCTTTTACCAATCACAAAAAAAGAAGGTAAAACCATCTCTTTAAGTGGAAAAATGAAGAAGAAAATTTAATTGAATAACGAAACCTCGTACCTTTTATCTGAAACAAAAGTACTAAATACCAATCTGTTCTCCTTCAAGTCCTTTCAACTAGTGTTGATCTGTCCTATAGCTACTACGAACCTGTGTATTATGTGAACTGAAAAGACACAAAGTGAAGGTAGAAGAATGCAGAACCTATCGTAGGAATGCTCTCTTTCTTCCACTAAGCACATACAGAGTCAGCTATCTTGGCTTGTAAGAGAACATCTTTTATTTAAACAACTATGTTACGAGTCCTTTTGGCTCTATGTGCTCTTTATAGACTTTATCAGCATTGTGGAGTGTGTGTTTTCTGCAATAATCTTTTCCCAAGTAAGGTCAACTTATGCACTTACCTGAATGCAAGTCATGTCAGCATTTTCATACACGAGGTACATTGTCTGCTTAAGAATATGCAAGGGTACCATAATATTACACAATTATATTCGCATAGGTTCTTGTGTAACCCAGAAATGATGAAAAATGATGGTAGGAGACTGGAAGATGCTTCAGTCGCTGATAGGCTTTGCTTCATTACTTCTGCCCTTAAACAGTGTTGAATATGAGACCGAGTTTTAATATAGGTAAGCAAGAAGCATAGAGTAATTGTAGTGCAGTCATTATGAGTTGTCGTAGGAATCATGCGAGAAAAGTCTTTGATATCTTGGACTAGAATTATATTATTATGATTTTTGACATAAATTTAAAGTATAATATATTGAGAAATTATTCTATAATTTTATAAAATTTAAAGACTTCTATAATTTAAAAAATATCTAAAATGATACCTAATATTTCGTACTAAAACTAAATCCAATACTAAATTTAGTATAATATTTGTAACATTGATAATTTGTACAAAGTTAGAGTAAGTATCGATATTAATAAATCTAGTTGAGTGCTTATCGATATTAATATGGTATTGTACAAAAACTAAACCCAATACTTTCATAACAGGTATTTTTGCAAAGATGGAGTACCTTGGTAGATTCTAAGTTCAGTTTGTTTGATCATGCAATTGGAGAGCGTATTTTATATATATTAGAATTTTTAATATGAGAAGAATGTAAAGCCATTAATAAAAATTGAATTTGAGTTAATCATTGTCAAAATAACTAAACTAGTTATTTAGATAATTGACTCTTATTACTTATAAACTTCTTAATATTTTCATATTTAGTCAATATGAAATACTCTAACACTCCCTTTTAAATACAACTGAGACTAAACATTTAATTGTCATTTGAAATACACCAAGTAATAATCAAATCAGGCCGTTAAGACTGAACATCCAAACAAACAATTAAAAAATTAATAATTCGGATCAAATTTGTTCTGATACTATATTAGAATTTTTAATATGGGCAAAATGTAAAGTCCAATAATAAGAGTTGGACTTGAGTCAATTATTATTAAAATAACTAGAACTAATCATTTAGATAGTTGATTGTTATTGCTTATAAACTCTTTAATATTTTCATGTTTAATCGATATAAGATACTTTAACACTTTAATGATTATCGTTTAGCAAATTATGGAAAACAAAGATTGACCGTTAGAATTAAGATAAACGATGCCCAAGGCTGTTTTTAATATTTTATAGGCTTTGGGGAAAGTAAAAAAAATGTCTATTTTTATTTATTTTTGAATTTTCATATAAAATAAAAATAAACAAAATATATATCATTTTTGTTGTTCTTGACGAAGTCAATAATAGATTTTATTTTATTTTATTTTATTTTTTATAAAAATAAAAATAGATGATATTTTATCATTTATAAAGATAAACAGATACCCACCCTGCCTGGCTCAAAGCCGGCCCTGACGATGCCCACATGAATCTTTTTCCACCAAGGAAATTCGGCAGCCCTTCTGATGAAAGTCCCTGCATTTTCTTCTATGATTGCATGTGTCTTGTGATTCTCCGTCGTCTTCTTTTGAAGTAGTTGGACAATATTTACATTGATGTTTGGGATGATCGCTGAGTTGCTTACAAATAGCATTTTTCTTCGGTCTTAAACCCCAGCAAAAAGAAAAGGAAAGAAATGTTGTAGGATAGTAATTGGCACATGTTAACGAAGTTTCAGCTACTTTGGAGTGCATTTGTTGAATTTGCTGTTTAATTTATAGATAATTCATAGCAAGAAATTCGAAAGCGTAATTATCATTTGGCAAAGGGATTTTACATTGATGTCGATCAAATTACTTCATCTTGTGTGATAACAAGAGAAAATTAACTGAAAAGTGAAAACTTGTGCATTTTCTGTATTAGCCTTTTGACTTTCCAAGCACCAGAAACTTGAACAGTCATGAGTAATTGGGGTAAAGAAGTGAAAGGCCTCAAGAGAGGAGAACCAGAGAGAAGCCAACGGAGCTAAAATTGAGAACTTCATTGTAAATAAGTAATTATGTAACTGATTTACATTCAAGAAGGGAATGCGATTTATCCATATAATCCTGGAATTCCAGAAACTACCTAAAGTTTTTGCTTAAAAGGACAACATGGATCTTCTTGCAGGCTGAACCTCGAACGTCTTCTCCTCTCCTCTTCCCGCATTTGGAAGGCGAGATGACGACTTGAACCCTGTTATTTCGTGCTAAAACAGATTGGTTGGTTATATCCTCCAGAGGCTTTCTGACTCTTCTTTTAAGGGTAGTGGAGACTGGAGATATTGGAAACAATGTTGTGTGATTGAAAGAGCAGAAAGGAGGCACATTTTCTTTGTTCTGACTTTCACCAAGACACAGAATAGCCATTGCCACAAGAACAGAGAGAAAGATAGGGTGGATTAGAGGGGGAAGAGGTGGGCATTAAAAAGGTGGAGTTTTGGTTTTGGAGGGAGATAAGGAAAGATCCCTTTTTCAAAATGCTGTCTTGAAGGATGAGTTATGTTTTGGTTTTGGTTATGCTTGCTGTAATGGAGGGAGTGGGAAAAATGGGAGTTCTAATTTTTATGAGCTGTTGAAAATGTGCGTTGGATTTGGAGGCAATGCCATTGAAAATTGGATTTGGAGGTAAAGTGGTGGTAGACGAGGGCTTCCAAATTTTTCAGCTGCCAGATCCCTGATGACAATTGCATCTGTTCATAGCTCTTAAATTTAATTAATTTGGAAGTAATCTTCTATTGTTGAAGTATTTATTCTTCTCTTTTTTTCAGAAATCGCAAGGACCACTGTCAGCACCTAATATCATCTAACCTATTAAGATATGCCCTTATATCAGCTTTGGCTTTATTCGGTAAATAGTATATTGCATTAAGTATTAGTTGATTCTATCAACAGTTAGCTAATAGTTGATTATATTAGCTATTTATTAAAGATGCTTGGTAAAATTAACTGTTTAGTATTAACTATTTACGTGTAAAATGACTTATAAGGATATGATTTAAAAAAATTATAAATGTATGAATATTTATTTTTTAGTATTTTGTTGATTATTTTTATAAGAATTTAGATTTTAGATATTTAATTTTACAAAAATTAAGTTTATAAATTTAATAAAAAAGCATAATAATAATAATAATAATAATAGTAATAATAATAATAATAATAATAATAATATAATAATAATAATAATAATAACAACAACAACAACAACAACAATAATAATCCAACGTTAAATTCTGTATTAATATGAATGATGCAGCAAGCTACATTATATTAGTATTTTTCATATAATATATATGAATTTTATTTTTAATAAATTAAATATCTATAATTGTAGTATGATATAGATATGATATATAGTAGTTATATGTTAAAAATATTAATTTAATGTGACTTTTTATGTTCAAAAACTTAATATTATGGTATTTTTAAATGTAAACTAATATTATAAAATTAAATAAAGTTAAAAAGTATCATTAACCCCTTTATTATATTCTTTCAAACTTCAATACAATAAAAAAAAGTCAACTTTGAAAACACACAAAGCAAAAGTAGAGAGTAAAGTAGAGAGCAATACTGTCATTAAGCAAACAGCTAACCTCAAAAACTCTTCTTATGGAGCTTTTGGAAATTAACTTATTGGAGTTAAATAAGTTAACCAATATACTATATTGTTGACTTTTCTTCTTTATGGTATTAAAAATATAGTCTATTATTGACTTTTCTTCACTATTAACCAAGCGAAGCACCCTCACCAAAGACTCACAAACTCGGATAACAAATTGACATTGAAACCAAAATTCTCTATCTTTCAGTATAATATTACAAACCTCCACTCCAGCATTAGACGTAGTATGCTGAGATACAATCCACTTATTACTTGTAAACATTTGTCTTAACTCTTTATTTATCGAAATAAAAGACTAAAGTGATAAGAAATTTGTGACAAATCTTGTCACAGCAGGACGACACAAATTCCTACCATTGATAAATTCTTTTCTCATCAAATTCAATACCCATGCACGATTATAAATAAACTCACATTTTTAGCTTTCTACATAGTCTCATCAATAACAGGAAAATACCTCGAATCTAATTGTAACATCTCGTTATCGATGCAATGAGCATATTGGTACGGGTAGTGTTATGATTGCATATATAGTGATCAAGTGTTTTGTGGCCTCTGAGATAGATCATTTTACACATGCATACATAGTGACATGCATTCATGATTGTTCCAGTATTTAAATTGTGATTATGAGTCGAATTGTGAATTTAGAGATAATCGAGTTAGATTTGATTTAAAGTGAAATTAGAGATAATTTGAGTGGAATAGTGGAATTAGAGTGAGAATTGAATTTTAGAGAA
>JANJEY010000002.1:67147368-67161436 GCA_024703695.1 Erythroxylum cataractarum | reverse complement strand
CAAAACCCCCCTTTTTATTGCTTTCATTGCATGCATAATTCAAACATTAGGCTAGTCTAGGATCAATTGGTGCACTGATTCCTTGAGAGTCGACCCGAGGTTGCATCCTGTATTGCAATCCTTGGTATAAATTTTATTTGTCCGGTTTCCAAGGATCAATTCTTTAATTGAACGATAAGCCGCAGATCACTAGGAAATCCATCAAATGGATATCAAAATAGCTTTTTTATTGGAAAGATTGAGGAGACTATCCACATGAACCAACCAGTCAGATTTGTAAATAAAGACAAGCCTGATTATATCTGTTTGTTTCAGAGGTCCCTATATGGGTTGAAACAAGTACCTAGACAGTGGAACAAGTAGTTCCATGAGGTAGTAAGTGAGATGAAATTGACTAGAAGTGCCTATGACTATTGCCTATACTACAAGGATTTAGGAGGGACAAAGGCTATCTATATGTTAGTCTATGTAGATGATTTAATTATTGTTGGAAAAGAATTAGGCAGGATAATTGAAGGGAAGGATGCTCTGTGCAACCATTTTGATATGATGGACATGGAAGAAGCACAAAAGCTTCTAGGGATGGAGATTATAAGGAATAGGAGGGAAGGAAAACTACGGTAGAATAAGCAGAGTTACATTCGAAAGGTGTTTGCTCAGTTCAACATGGAACAAGCAAAGTCTATTTCTGTAGTCTATGTCCAAGAACTTACCCCGCAACGGTGGCATGCTAACATAGTTAGTCAATAAAATCTCATTACAATTTTTTTTCAAAACAATGCATATGTATACAGAAATCTACTATTAAATCGAGCCCACTTTTATTTAGAAACATTTTCAATCGCAGCAATGCAATCATCAAAATTTCAATAACCATTTAGGCCCATTACAAATACAAAATATTTGTAGTTGTAAATTCATTACATTGCAAAATCATTTACAAACATTTGGAATTTGGAAAGTTATTACAAACAGAAATAATCGAATACATAAGTTACAACAATTATGGAAGACTCAATTCAATACAAAAATAAGAAATTACAAATGTAAACGAGAACTAATCTCGACCTCTATCTTTCACTTTTATGCAGTATGTATACTCCTGTTTGCCTAATAGGGTACTCTTCTGAGCCTGAAAAAATATTACAAATTTTGGGTGACTTTTGCGAACTCAGTGAGTGATCATCCTCTATGGCTCACTCAATCACATATCACATAATTCACATATTTTCATTTACAATCCCTTCAATCATTCAAACACTTATTACGTCCACAAATCATTCAAACAATTCAAATCATACATATCATATGCATATGCAATACTTGTGAGCCTTACTTCCCGTTTCATTACTTTGTTATGACCGAGTGCCTATTGCTGTCTTGTATTCATTGTGGATACTGAGCTCATTAATAACTATCCCTATCCGTTAGATATACTAGGATCATTTTAGATAGTGAGCCTTCGGCTCTTAATCACTTTCTGAGCTTTAGGCTCCTTTTCACATTCTTAGCATTAAGCTCTTTTTCAGTGGTTACTCAAGTCACAATTGTCTTTATGTTTCATGCATTCATGTAATGAAATGTATCACATATATTCAGTCAATTAAAAGTCCTCAATATCACACAATTATATTCACTATCACATTCTCATTCACATTGTCATCGGACCTTAGTCTGACATTCAACATTTAAGTTAAAAAAACACTTATTCCGTCCAATTCACATTCAATGAGCACTTCAGTATCTCATTTATACATCATAATCATCAGTCCTTCATTGTCCGAAATCAAAACAATCAATTTCACATTCATAAGATAATTCAAAACATAATATAAACAAAACAATCAGTAAGTAAGACCATCTAGGTCAACTTACAGTACGCTCTAGATTAGAAATAGCTTCCATGATCTGAAAACGTTTGAATGTGGGCGTTCTATCCTGTATCATCATTATGCAAAACACACATTGCACACACATTATTAATTGCACAATCACACAAACATTCAGTTTTACACGCATATATATGTGTAATGCATAATGCATGCTCAATGACAATCCTGGGAATATTTTATAAATTCACATATTATGCTCATTCTCATTTCATGATTCATATTTATCTAATTGAACTTAGATTTACACTTCGTTTGCATATGATTATTTTAAATTCTCCATTCAATCTTTACCCTTTGTATGTGTCTAGCTTTTTCATAAGCTTACACCTTAAGAACACTTAGTTACTTTATATCATAACCTAATTTCTCGTCATCTCTTTTCTAACCTCATAGGATCTCATAATATCCAATTCTCATTCACAATTAATCACTTAATACATATTACTCAACTTCTTTGACTCATAGCTACAATCATATGAACATCGTCATTCCCATTATACTCATGCCATGGGTCCTTTGATATTATCCCTTCATTCACTAAGTTATAACCTTCATTTTCACTTCAAACATATCATACATTAGTCACATAAACTAAGGATCATTCTATGTTCAATTTAAGACCCATTTAAGTCTCAATTAGGATCACTTGACCCATGAATGTCCGTTAGGCGGACATCTATGTCCGTTATATGGACCTTTATATGTCACTTACATAAACTTGAAAATTTGACCATCTAGACATTAAAATCTCTTCTTGAATCTTCATATAGCGTTTAGATCTCAAAGTCTTCTTTAAAACCATACCTAAATTACCTCAATCCTAGTTCTACATAAAAAGTTATGCCTCTTGCACCAAAGTATGTCCAATTGCATGATAATTTTCATATTTTTACCTCTTTACTTATTACATTCAACATCATATGCTTGATCTATCACTTCTAGTTCAATTTTTCATCATTTTCCCCAATAATTTTTAACTCCATTTCAACTCAATATCATCCATAAACAATTTATAGTTCATGATAGATTATGAATACTAAGAATAGAACCCATACATATACTCATTCATCATCAACTTCCTGCACATAATCAACTTCATTTCCACTTTCATTTCACTTCTAATTATAACCTTAATTCTTTCCATTTCAAAATACCACATTACTACCTTTCTTTAGCTCTAGACTCATTTTATTTCATTACAAAAACACGCAAAGAGATTCACATTAATTCATTAGGAAAATAGAACAAGAACCCATTATGTGTCTAGTTTTTCTGCACTTTTTCCCTACACCTAGTACTCAACTTCAAGCCAAACTTTGAAACTCTTAATGACAGAATTTGAATTTGATGTATATATCCATATATGTCTAATTTAATCCAAATTAAAAACCATCCCATTTGGATAACCATATAACAAGTTATGGCTAAAATACATAAGCATATTCAGTGGAAAATGTCACAGCTAATATTTCTCTAGCATACTTTAAACACCATTCACTCACTCAATCCAACATTATGTCATTCCCTAATCTATTATCCATCAAAACATCAAAGAAAGAAATGAATTTATCCACATTTTCCATTCATGTTTTAGCATATACCCATCCTCATATCATGAACATTTAACTTTTAACTATCATCAAATCATATTTCATTCATCAATCCAAAAATAGTGATGCTTATACTTACTTGATTTACCCAAAGATTTTTAAATCACCATGAAACCCTAGCTCTCCAATATATACGATCATCACAAATGGAGGTGGAGTAGGTTAGGTTTTCTAGTGGTAATATGATGAAAATAACCAAAAATAGAAGTAGCAAGTGAAGGATAAGAGCAAAGTTCAACACTAATGCTTGGGAGAGGAGAGTGTCATAGATGGAGAAGAAGAATGGAGAAGATGAAAAAAAAGAAAAAGATGGAAATGTAAGCAAGTGTCATTTTTAGCGAGTGAAAGACCAAAATATGGTCTTTCACTTTATAAAAACGTGATTTAAAAAGTGGTGTGGCAAGTGACACTTGTCACTTACCACATGTCACTCTCTCAAGGTATCTTCTTGTTCTTTTAATAACTAGTCTATTTGTATACAATTTCTACTCAATTGTCTCCCAATTCTCCATGACATAAGGCATTAAATCTTAATGTCACATATTAAAATTTCTACTGCCATTTGAAATTTATTTCTATTACTATTCATCAATTGTTCTACCACTTGACATTTTTCCTAGACCAAAATATCCTTAAATTCTATAAATTTTCAAAATTTCACAAAAATTCTAATTCACTACTTATACACTCACACTCAATTTTTAAGACACAAAATCATAATTCGCATCATATTCACATTAAAACAATCATTTATACCCAGAAAATATCAATTGAGTGCATGAACAATTATTTTAATGTGTGCAATAATCAAATTCACATGTGTGTATGCTGACAAAATGCGTGAGCATGAAAAGCATTTTTCTTAATTTCTCTTTGATCTCACATGTACCAATTTTAGGGTTCTAACTCTTAGTATGAGAACGGGATGTTACCCTAACAAACACACACACACACACACATTATTCAACCAAAATATTATAACTTAAGTTAATTCAATAAATTTTAGTTAAAAGTTCACTTAACTCTATACATTTTCTAATTTTTGGTTAATATCAAACATGAATTTCTTGAAATATATAAATAGATTTAGTTTAAAATATTTATCCAATTACTTATATATATACAATTCTAAACAAATATTTAATTCTTGAAAACATGATATTATGCAAATTTTAATACCAAGTGATTAATTTTTGGGTTGAAAAGAAAAAATTTTAATCAAATAAATATGAAATGAAACTTGCACTCATTTAAAAGCAAAGCTAGTAAGTTTGACTTGAAATGTTCCTTTTAAGTTCCCACTCAAGAAATCTTTAAAGAGTAGTTTATAGTTTAAACAATAATTTAAAACTTGTTTTAAGTTCATACTTAATCTTGAAATGACCTAAAATTAGTAAACAACTTTAAACTTTAGTTGACTAATTTATAAACATAGTTTTAACATGGAAATCATTTATAAAAATGTGAGAATTTCGAAGCTTGATTCATATATGAATAGCCAATTATATTTACTACTTAGAATCTTAAATAAGTAGAAGAAATCTCAACTATATTCCCCATCTGGTAACAAAATTTGAAGCATCATCAATCAAGCATAGTGATTTCTAATAGCTAAACTTGACTTTGGTAAATCACATTTCAAATAATGGAAGACTTCAATCCAAAAGCAAGCTTAAAGTGAGATTCATATTTTAAGGTTATTTTATGTTTTTCTTATCTTTCTATTATTTTCCAATTCTAATAAAAGTGTTTAACATAGACAAGGATGATATTTTCAGTTATCTTAAGTCTTAAGTAGTAGTGGGGAGTGAAATTGTTGAAGTTTTAAATTAAAAAAATGTCTTTACTGCAAGTATACAAATCATATCTTATAACATAAAAAGTATCATCCACAAGGATTGAAATAGTCACCTAATAATTCTTGTAAATTTTGTTTAAGGTAAACAATAAGGTAAATCACTAAAACTTAATATAAAAACAAAGACTTAATAATTAAACAATGAAACAAGTTATAGGGAATTAGTTGATTGATCAATGATGAAAACTAAGGATTACTTCTATCCTTATTTGTTTTCACTAACATTCTTGGTTTAATACTACTTAACCCTAGATATCCAATAATTATGCTTACCCTCTCTCGATATCTAATGAAATAATCCCAATTAAAATAGATAGGAATTGAATTATGACCTCTCGATCTATCAAAACTCTTCCTAACTACGTAATTGGATTTGAAGCCATTCTATGGGTAACTAATAAATAATTATGATCTATCTTCAATTGCCTATTAACTTAAAGTTTACAGGTCTATTAGGGTACCAATTATTGCTATGCATCACAAAAAATGATCCAATCTATCTCTCAATTCAAATTGAATATCAAGCAGTAAAAATCACAAGCATATATCACCAAATCAAGAATGTAAAGTTTAACAAATAAATCAAGAGTAATTCCTAAAAGGAATTTAGCAATCCATAAATGTAACTATATACCCCAATTGAGTTATCATTAACATCCAATAACAATAAGGAAATAAAAAGAAAATAGTAGAGAATTAATTTTTGGATGTCTTCTTTTATTTGCTTTAAGCTGGAATTCTACAACTTGTGTTCTTCTGAATCTCTCTTCATGTTTTCCTAGCGTTCTTTTTTGTCTTTTTCTCTTCCTTTTTATACTCTTAAGCCTCCTATGGCTCTTTTCTCCATGTGTTTTTATTCCAAAAATAGCCCCAAATTATTAAAAAAAATATAAAAAAATTGCAACTTAAAAATTTTCTCCTTGCATGATGTTGCCAAAGAGCTGGAGTAAAAGTTGCAAATTGTTATAGAACTTCATCAAAGTTTTATTGCTTTACGCACGATCGTGTATAGATGTTGTTCTCCAAATATTTTATGTCTTTTGTTCAAATTTCCTTGTCTCCATTCATCATCAAACACATCAAACATGCCTTAAAACATACAATTAAAATCAAATTCTTACTCTAAATAACAATCAAACAAACAAAACACACAAAACACTAACAAGATGATACATCTAAGTCATAAACATATGATTATCACCTAATAAAACACTTAAAATGTACTCTTTAACCTATAAAACACACTATAACTCACACCTATTAGAAATACACAACAATTGACCTTAAAAATCTAACAACTTTCTAGTATGGAAATGTATACTATAATCCATACACATACTTGTCACTATAGCATCGAAAAAACTTATTTCTAGTAGTTTTAGAAGTTGTTAATAAAAGTAAACAAGATTGAAAACCAATAAGATAGAAGCTTCTTGAACTACATTATACCTTAGGATGATTAAAATATCTATTGTAAATAATAATCACACAAGACTGGATATTAAGAAATAATAAGAAGAGTAGGAAGAAAATTTAAACCATAGGATTTTATATAGTTGGACTTCAACCTTATGTCTATGGGCTAAGAAAGAGAAAAAATTTACTAAAGAGAAAAGGTAGTAATTATAAGAAATATCATTCAAACTTGAAATCCAAATACATTTAAAATTGCAATTCTCATGACATTTATACATGTAGTTTTGAAATAAACTCAAATGCATATTATTTTGTTTATTTAATTTTTGGGATTAGCTGAAAATGAGTTACATTAGCCTTTTTATAGGTTGAAGGCCTTAAGCAGCAAGAAAAAAGAAATTAATGAACTTAAAATTTTCATAATAGCCGAGAATATTGTTAATCAAGCCTTGTGTTTGGTCTTTAAGTGATGGCAGTGTAAAGCTATGTCACAAATCTCTACGTGAACTTAAATTATCATTAAAATTTACTTCACTTCACCTTCTTCATATAGCTTAATAGAAGGCATCGAGTGTTTCAATAGAAATCAAGTCTAAATAATGCTTAAACTTAGTTCTTGGAAGAGTATTTATCAATGTGCCTTTTTAATTGTCTTTTGTACTATTATTTTCTACCACAATATTGCCTTAAAAATCATATCTTGAGAAAAATGGTACTTGATATCAACGTGCTTTGTTTTTTTTATATGAAACATCTAATCCTTGGTTAAATGTCTATAACTTTGAATATCTCAAAAGACAATTATAACCTTTAAAAATACCATTCACGACCTATAACCAAATGGCCATTTTGATTGCCTTAATCATTGTTACATACTCTACCTTTATTTTAAACAAAGAAATTGTGGCATGTAAGGTTGAATTCTAACTAATAGAATAAAAACCAAAGTAGTACAAGACCAATAAGTATTCTCCTTTTGTTGAGACCATTTGTACAATCTGAGTCAACAAAACCAACCAAACTTCCATTTCTTCTTCCAAATTTCATACAAGTAACAAATGAACTATAAAAAATTTTGAGAATCCATTTCACTACCTTGAAATACATTTTACCATGGTTAGCCATGTATCTATTAACAATAGTAACGATATGTGAAATGTCTAGATAGGTACACACTATGACATATATCATACTGTCAACTACACTTATATAAGGAATATGTGTCATATTACCAATTTCTTAATTTGTTTGAAAAGATAAGGCAATTGAAAACTTAAAATGAGTATCTAGGGGAGTAATAATAGGTTTATTATTTTTCATCCTAAAATGCTCCAAGACTCTCTTAATGTAATTTTTCAGAGTTAGAAATGGATTTTTTGCTTTTTTTCTCTTTAGATCTCTGATAGGTGTAGATCATAACATGTTTTTGTAGGTGTTTAAGTGTGTTTTAAAGTATTTCTTAGATGATTATCATGCGTATAGGCTTAGCATTGTGTTATTATTAGGGTTTGTATATGTTCTAACTATTTAAGTGCTTTAGAGCATGAATTTGATCTTAATTTTATGTTTCAAGAGGTGTTTGATATATTTGTAAGTGTTTAGAAATAGGAAATTGAAAAATAGAGAAGATGTTGGATGCATGAAGGATGTAACTACTGTGCCACCATACATGATCATGACAAGCATTGCATAGGAAGTTGTAAGGCTCTTTGACATAATTATGCCATTATGTATGATCATGACAGAGAAGAACCAATAACGTTGGGCATAATCATAAAAGGTGTTTCTTGACGGGAGTTTTTTTAAGTTTTAAGTGTTCGGTATTTTTGTAACCAAAATAGTGAAAAAAAAACCATAGAAACAACCCTAAAACCCTCAACCACTACATCAAAGCAGATCAAAGAGGAAGAATTAAAGAGAGTTTCAGAGAAATTCTAGCACTCCAAATCAAGACTTCAATTAGTTTTTATTCTTTTCTCATTATTTCTTTCATAGTCTTGAATGTATATTTAGATTTCTATAGCAAGATCATGGATTTCTAAATCCATATTTAGGGATTATTTTGAAATTATTTTGTGAACCCTTTTTCTTGTTAAATTTAATATACTGATGAATATTTATGATAATCGTCGTGCATATACTTGGTAACAATTTAAGAGAGTGAATCAAGCCATTAATGTTAAGGTGCACAACAAGAGTTGATAGCTTAATATACCTATAATTATCAGACTAATAAATAATTGAAGAAAGATCTTAATTGTAAAATTAATTATCTATAGGATTGCTTCAAATCAAATCGAACAAGTTAGGAATGGTTTTGTGAATCAAGAGATTACAATTCTACAAATATCAAATTCATTAAGGGATGCCTAATTAGATCTTGAGAGAGAAATCAAAAGTTTAGGAAATCTTAGATCAAACATAAATTGAATTAACAAAGTTAGGTGAACAAAATAAGGATAGAATAGTTCCTAAGTTTTCAACTTTGGTCAATCTCAATTTCAATTGGCAGCTCAATTGTTTTTTTGTTTAATTTTTTTGTTTTATCAATTTGTTTTAATTTTAGTTATTTATTTTAATTTATAATCAAATTTTAGTATCTTAGAAAATTTTCTTTTCTAGTTGTTTAGGTGTTTAATAGCCATCGTGGGAACAATATCCCTAATACTATAAGATAACATTCATATAATTGCAGTATTGAGAGTTTTATTATTATATAAAACTTGCTCAACAATCTCTATGCCAAGAATTTTCTTTAAAAATCCCAAAACTTTCATTTTAAATTCATCGCTCAACTATATCTTCAACTAGTTGACTTTAGACATACTTCTCACATCAATGAATATATCATCTATATATAAGAGAAATTAAATGAAAGATTTGTCAAATAATTTTATGAAATAAACAAAACTATCATACATGCTCTTTGAATAGCCATAAGTGATCATGGATAAGTCAAATCCCTTATACTTAAGAGACTATTTTAAGCTATAAAGAATTTTTCTTCAATAAGTAAACACGATATTTCTTGTTTTCAAAATAAATCTTTAGGTTATTGTTTACTCCTCTAAATCACTAAAATACAATTTTGAAATCTAATTGTGTCAACTCCAAGTCAAACATGGTTTCCTATATGAGCATAATGTAAATGGAATATATTTTACTATATGAGATAATATCTTTAAAATCTACACATGGTACCTGACTATATCCCTTTAGAATTAGGTGAGCCTTATACTTAAATCCTTCCTCTTTTATAGAGGACTTCTTCCTTTTGAAGACACATTTATAACCATTTATTTTCTTTGTGGTAGTTTGACTAATTCCTAAGTGTCATTTTTGTATAAGGAATTAATTTCTTATTACATTGCCATTACCTATTTTTTGAATTGGCACCAATTACATCTAAAATATGGACAGTTCACCATCTATATTAATCTTATATGCAATAGATAAAGTATAAGAGATTAATTGTATATATTCTGTATATATTAGTGGTATCCTAATTTCTCTTGGACCCTTGCCTTCAATTATACTATAAGGGAATTTTTGTGAATTTTGCTTAACTCCAGTTAAACTAAATGGTGGATTCAATTGAGAAGTTCCTAGAGAAGCATTTGTTTGAATAGAGGAGTCATTTACTTCTACTTCTAGCTTCTCTAACTTGTTATTTGCTAATTCTATTTTAAAAAAGAAAGAAGACTCTGACTTTAGATTGATCATTGTCCGTTCATTAGAAAAATACATCTCTATTGATTATAATTTTTGGTGACTTAGGGTCTGAACATCATAACTTGCAACCGTTCATCCCAACTAAATGCCAAAAAAGGAAAATAATTTAAATAAGATTAATTAATAAGATCACTAAACCAGACTTCCTTTAAAGACTTATAACCAATTGGAGCTAATAGAGATCGATTTACTAAATAGAAAGTTAGGATACAACCTTTGTCCATAACTCCTTTAACAAACCAACATTAGAGAGAAAGCATCATGATCTCTTAATGAGAATTGTATTCATACGCTCTACAACGTCTTTCTAAATGTCTAATGTCAAATTATCCACTCATTATTTCATAACTCATTAAACTCTTTCTTATAAAATTCTAAGTCATTGTCTAGTTTGAGCCATGTATACTTATAAAATTCTAAGTCATTGTCTAGTTTTAGCCATTTAATATACATCCTTTTCGGTTTTTCAATGTTTAAAAGTAATGAAAACTTGATTTTGATTCTTCAACAAAAAACCTAAAGTTTTTTTAAAAATTAATCAATAAAAATCAGCATGTATTTAATGCCACCTTACGTAAGAATGACTTAAAGAAGTAGTACTTGTAACCATGAGTCCTTTTAACAAGTTCAAATTTCCAAACTTATTAGATTTCTTCATAACTCATAACACTTTTAATGATCTTTAGGACTCTACCTTTAGTTGAAGCTTCCAACATTTGTAGCCTATAAAACTAAAGCTTTTTTATTAAGCTTATTAGTGAGGAATTTATCCATGCATGACAACTCTAATTTGGCCTAAATGGTTGTAACTATATTCTCTTTAGTGATCACCTTTAAAACTTGATTAGATAAACATAATTGAATGAATGACAACTTTTTCATTTCAAAGGATCCTTTTGCTCCGGAATCATAGATATCAACATGTTTTCCTTCCCTAGTAAGCCTTATGAAACCTATGCTAGACTAAGATATCATATATCTTTATTTCTATAAGACAAAGCTAGAATTAAGATCGAATTTCTCGACTTAAATTTGGTTGCCACTATAAACTAGCTACTAAAATCCTAATCCTAATACTAGTTTGTTATCTCTCAAGTTGGTTAAAATATTTGTAACAAATAATAATAACAAAAATAAGAGATTAAAAAAATAATACACAAATATGAAGAAAAATTAAAATATAAAATCTTATGTAATTCGAATTATAGCCTACATCCACGAGGGAAGAAAGAGCAAAGATTCACTAAAAATAATAATTATAAAGAGAGATATCTCTCAAAATTAAAATTTAAATACACTAAATTTGACAACTCTCAAACATCGCAAATATAATTCACATAATATACTCAAATAATATGTGTATAATTATTTAAAAATAGGTTACATAAACCTTTTTATTAGCTGAAGGTCTTGGGCAGTAAAATTAAATAAATCAATAATATTAAATGTTTCTTGATGGTCAAGTGGTTGTGTAAAGTTATGTCATAAAAACTATGAGGCAGGTATTATATAACCTGCATTGATAACGGAGTAAGAAGCGCTTGATCAAAATTATTTTTTTGAAAAATTAAAAACGATTTCATTATAATAATTGGAGAACCAATATATGCTTTTTAAAGAACTAACAATTGACTAGGGATCTTCAGTAGCATAAAGTACTTAATGAACTTAATAACTAAAGTGAACATTCAAAAATCCTCCACGCCTCAGACCATGTCCTCTCAACATCCATAAAGCATTAATCTCTTGCATGTTTTTTTGTCTCTCGCCATGAGACACACGACAGAGATAAGTAGCTTCACTCAGATTCACTTGGATCAAGACACACCACCAACCACATCCATCAACTTTTTTTAGTTAATAGAATTTCTTCATTCTGATTGTTGCTAGTTAGGCGCTCTTTCTCTTAAAATCAAAATATTCTTTTTGCTGATTCTCCACGAGGCTGCTATATTGGGAGAAACCCGATATAATCCTTAGACAGAGAGTAATTTCTCCTTAATTCTTGAAATTAAGAATATTAAAATCTCTTCCCTAGTACGAGCCTTGTTCTAAAATCTCTTTAGGTTTCTCTCTCGCCATAAGGTGAAGGAGATGATATATACCATCTTATTAGATGTAGTGGTATTTTTCAATTTTAGGAGCCAATTAAGAACTTCCATAAACTTATTCCCCATGTTAGACAACAACAAAAATTATGTATTCTACTTCAAATAAATTAAGAAAGTTTGAAAAGAAAGAAAAGATGATCCCTAGACTCCTTCCTCCCTCCGCATAGGGTGTATGTAGAGTCGGTAGCTAGGTAGGGCATTTTGTTTAGCATACTCAATTTATTCAAAGTTACCAATCTTAGAGTGAGAGAGTGATTAGGAATGAGAGAAACATGTCATACATAAGGAACCATTTAACCTTTGAATTATTCTGGTCTATCCACTCCTTGAATCTTAAGGAGTTAAAAATACCTGGAGGTTGATTGAGACATTGGCAAGTGTTCTTTCTTCCAAGATCATGTAAATAAGTAGGAGTGAGATATTGCAAATCTAAAGGGATATTTCTCCATTTTCCTCTTATAAGGATAGAGTTAACCTTAGAATGGACAGGAAATGAATTACAGCCGAGCATAGCTTTAGGTATTTTGATAAGGTGTTCTCTGTTTGTTCAATTATCAAACAAATGAAGGCCTTTTCTCTATTTCCAATCTTGCAAAGTGCAGTTAGTTCCAACGAGGGCATTAGTTTAAAATTTCGAGTCAATAATAAAGTTAAGGAAGTTTTAATAGAAATGACGTAAATTTTATTCCCTTAAGAATGTAAATGTGAAGCCATTTGATCTATAGTGACTCCTTCTCTAGCAAGATATTCCATAGCTTTTTGATCAATATAACTCTGTTAGTAGTAATGATGGAGATTAGCCTCAACCCACCCTCCTCCTTTCTTTTACAAGCCTGAGACTACTTCAATTTGGTATGGTGCCTATAAGAATTTAGGTTTACCTAAAGGAATCTTCTAAATAATTTCTCCAAGGTATTAATAAATCCTTTTGTTAGAAACATGTTAGAGGACTAGTACATAATTTAGCACCGACTTTATGAGTTGCATTATGCCTCCAAAAGAGAGAGGCTTATTAGCCCACATATTTAGTCTTCTTTTTCTTCTTTGCTAAAGGATAACATTTTAAGAATTGTATCTGTAGAATTTTAAGAATTGTATCTGTAGTAGTCAGAGGTAGGCCCAAATAAATTAGAGGAGCTAACTTTCTAGTCATTCACGCGATCTGGGATATACTATCCTCCAACATATTGACACTAGATGCCAAGATGACCTAACTAGGGATGACAATGGGTAGGGTTCGGTTCAAGTTTTACTCTACCCATATCCATATCCATATCCATTTTTTATGACTCAAACCATATCCATATCCATATCCATATCCATCGATTTTTACGATTTACTGCCCATATTCAAATCCATTGACTATCCATCAGGTTGTATAACACATAAAAATATAACTTCTAAATAAAAAATATAAAGAGTAGATTTTTGCGAACGCTCCAAATCAAA
>JANJEY010000002.1:67132946-67147268 GCA_024703695.1 Erythroxylum cataractarum | reverse complement strand
CAGACAGCTCTTCACAGCTTCTTAGTGGAGACCCACAAAGGTAAATATTACCAAGATAGATGGATTTGTCGTTCAGCATTTGCACTCCAAAGAAGATGGGCGGTATGAGTTTTCGGGATTTATACTGTTTTAATCTTGCGATGCTTTGTAAGCAGGGTTGGTGATTCTTGTCTCACCCGACTTCGCTGCCGAGCAAACTGTTTAAAGCACGGTACTTCCCGGAGTGTAACTTTCTTCAAGCTAGAGAAGGCCGAAACCCTAGCTTTATTTGGAGAAGCATTTTCTCAGCTCAACATTTGCTGGGTAAAAGAGGTCGTTGGAGGGTGGGAGATGGAAATTCAATTTCAGTCTTTAACGACCCTTGGCTGAATTGTGACGAGGGATTCTTTGTGCGTTCTAATCCGCTGACTGGTTTGGAGAATTTGAAGGTTAGTGATCTTTTCAATTCGGATAATTCGGGGTGGGAATATTCTTTTGTCAATGGAATTTTGTCTCCGAATGATGCTCTGCAAGTTTTCAAAATCTCTATTTCACCGTTTTTTCCTTCTAATCGATTTTGCTGGCATTTTACTATGGATGGTCTGTATAGTGTTAAATCAGGGTATAGGATTGCTACTGGTCAGTTTTCGTCTATTTCGTCTTATATGATTGATGGCCATTGGAATTCCCTCTGGAATGCTCCCCTTCTCCCGAAAGTTAAGGATTTCTTGTGGAGGTTATTGCGTGACTTTGTACCTCGTAAATAGAGATTGTTAGCTAGGGGTGTACCCCTTGATGCTTCTTGCAATAGATGCGGTCAGTTAGAATCTATGGACCATGTGCTGCTCACTTGCCCCTTTGGTCGACAAGTGTGGAATACTGCCGGTATCAATTTGCAGGGTGATGACATTAAAAGTTGTATCTCTTCGGTGTTAGTTGGTAAGAACTCTGTTTTTGGCCATATGATTTTTGTGATTTGTTGGAGTCTTTGGTTCCATCAAAATTTGTTGTGCTGGGAGCAAAAGGATACTCATCCGACTGTTATTATCTCTTTTGCTGATGAGTTCCTTGCGAATTAGAAAGAGGCGGCCTATGCTTTTGGTCGACTACAAATTAACGGTAACTCCCTTTCTCGTTGCCTAATTTGGGGTAAGCCTAATAAGGGATGGTTAAATTGTAATGTTGATGCCTCGTTCTCGAGAGGAGAAAATAGATCAGGTATTGGTGTTGTCCTTCGGGACGATCATGGTCGTTTTGTTAAGGCTCTGTCGGGTCACATTTCTGGTTGTGTTGATGCTTTTCTTGCAGAAGCAATTTCCATCAAAGAAGCTCTCTCTTGGCTTAAGGATCAATGTCTGGATAGGATCGTTATTGAGTCAGATTGTTTCGAAGCTATTAATCATTTAAATAACTCTTCTAACAATCTGTTAGAGGTTGGGACTGTATTGGTTGATTGTCTCTCTTTTAAGAATAATTTCCATTCTTTGTCCTTCCATTGGACTTCACGGAATGCTAATAAGGCTGCTCATATGTTAGCAAGGGTGGCTCTATCACATGCAAACTGGTTTGTGTGGGATTCTATTCCAAGCAGTATTGTTTCTGTTCTTTCTCATGACTATCTGTCGTTTGTTATCAATTCAGAAGAGGCTCTAGGTTCAGGTGTTATAGGGTAAAGCCTGTTGGCTTGGAGTTTAGGTGCTTCTTCTGGTTTGACTTTTTCCTTTAATGAATTTGCTTTGCCTAAAAAAAAGAAGTATGGTTAATGAATAATCGAAAGCGTTGTAACATTTACATACTAACATCGGCATGAAACTTCAAATGTACCATTTCCCCGTCCGTAGATAAGGAAGTCGCTAATGGTTCTTTAATGCCAATCCAATTTGAAGGGGGAATTAGAAAACACAAATCCAAGATTGTAACTCATACAATCCGTAGGACACTTCACCCGTTGACAGATGGGTTGGGTCGGGTTTAGGATGGCAATGGGTAGGTTTCGGTTAGGGTTTTACTTTACCCATATCCATATCCATTTTTTATGACTAAACTCATATCCATATCTATATCTATTGGTTTTTACGATTTACTACCCATATCCAAATCTACTGGGTTGTTTGGGTTTTTGAATATCTATCGGGTTGTATAACACATAAAAATATAACCTCTAAATAAAAAATAAAGAGTAAATTTTTACGAACGCTCCAAATCAAAATAACTTTAATAATAATAAGTCAAGATTTTGATTTGTATGCATTAAAAAAATCGTAAAATTGGAATAATAAAAATCATAATATTTAGTACAAAGACAACATATTTTTTTCACAATTTAGAATTGGAACAAATATTGAAATAACTAAAGCTTCAAATTGTCTTTGCATTAACTCTACAAAATTCAAAACTCCATCTCCATATCATTTGCATTATTATCATCCTATAAGAAAAATAAAATATGAGGAAAATTGTGAGTACTGAGGAGTAAAGTGGAGATTTTAAAGTTGTTTCTTCGTATAAAATTTTAATATTTTATTATATTTAACCATAAATATTCAAGAAAAAATAGAGTTAATAAAAAACGGGTAGGATATGGGTATCCATGGTTTGGGTTTTACTCTACCCATATCCATATCCACTTTTTATGACTCAACCCATATCCATATCCATATCCATCGGTTTTTATGATTTACTGTCTATATCCAAATCCATTGGGTCGGGTAGTGCGGATATTAATCGAGTTGAAAACCCACTGCCATCCCTAGACCTAACTCTTTAGAAAATTTATTTCCAATCCTGAAAGATCTTTAAAAGCAAGTAAAGGTAAGTAGCTCTAGTGATTTACAGTGAGCCTTAGAGAAGAATAAAAGGTTATCCACAAAGCATATTTTAAAAAGCCCCACCTTTTTACATTTTTTATAGAACTTAAAGTATATGTTCTTCCACACATTATGATTAAACATTTGTGTAAGTACCTTTATGCAAAGATTAAAAACATAAGGGGTACACCATATATTAACACTGAGAAGGAGGAGCAAAGTGGTACATGTCCCATTCGATTTGATAAAGACGATAGGGAATCCTAAAGTCTCGAAGGTTTGTACTATAAAAACCCATTCAATATAATACAAAGGCTTCTTGAAATCAACTTCGATGACACGATTAAGGGGGAGTTTTTCCTCTGATATCCTTTCATTACCTCGTGAACAACTGAGACATTGTCTTGCATAAAGGCAACTTGATTATTAGAGATAAGAGAATTAAAAACTTTGATTAGCCTATTTGCTAGGATTTTAGAAATCACCTTGTAACGAAAGTTCCAACATATAATAGCCATGAATTCCTCAAAGGAAGTAGACTAGAAATCTTGGGTGTCAAACATATATGAGCCCTATTTATCGCTTTAAGAAGAGTTGCTCTAGAAAAGAATTCCTTTATAACCCTCGTCACCATAGGACCAATATCTTGTTAAGTCTTTTGAAAAAAGAAACCATTGAAGTTATCTAGACTTGGGGCTTTATTAAGATTCATCATAAAGACTACTTCCTCTATTTCTTTACCTCCAGTAGGCTTAATGAGTAAGTTTGATTGCTCCTAAGTAATCCTCTTCTTAATAAAGGAGAGTGGCAAAGGGATTATGGTAAATTGGAAGAGTAACCATATAAACTCCTAATCTCAGCTTTAGTAAGATCATTTAACTCAGAGATTGTAGAACCATCAGGCATGGATAATGAGCAGATTTTATTATCATTCCATCTAACCAAAATAGTGTTGAAGTAGAGCATATTACACTGAACCATTTAACTTTGGCTCTCTATTCTAATACGCTAGAGTGATCTCTACTAGTTGATATCTACTCTTTTTTCCAACTGTACACTCACCTTATTTAGCAATAAATCATTACCAGGATTCCTAGCTATCTCGCCCTGCATAAGTGTGAGTGCCTGCTTAGCCCTATCAATAACTTGTTGTGTGATAGTTCCCTTTTTAATCATTAGATCTTTCATTTTTTATTTGATCACCTTAAGTTGTTAGACACAAATATATTAATATATGCCCTTCTCTTATGCCTTTAATATCCTTTAAAGAGCGTGTTGAAAACCACCATCCTCTACTAGGAAGTTACTGAACCTAAAAAGACCTCTTCTTTCAAATTTTTGGGAGGGATTCTCTGTCTGAATTGAGGAGTGATTTGAGAATAAAGGATCCATAAAGGTTGTCGCATTTTTAAGAAATTAGGCTATCTAGTCCTGATTAACCAAAGAACAATCAAGTTTTATTTTCAATTCCTGACTTTCACACTACTTATTTGTCTATATGCAGTCGTGACCCTGAAACTTCATATCAAAATTAACTAGCTTCCCCACATAGTACTTAAGTCAAGGGAGAAAATTTTGAAAACTAAAGTGACCATCTGATTGAGTTCCGAATAAAGTTGAAATGAAATTTTCACTTAATAACCAAGGCATATTCACGCTTTTATGAAATTTTAGGAGGTTATTCTATAACTCCTTTCTTTAAAAAGCATGATTTGCACTATAGATAACCGAAAAGAAAATCTCAATCTTATCCTGAGTGAATCTTCATTTCAAGTGAATTACCTGTGTTTTTATCTCAAAAACTTCAACATCTACAGAAATAAGATCATACCTTATAATAATCCTTCCTAGGCTATGGACTTGGCGATTAGAAATAAATTTCCATTGAGTACCCAATTTACTTATCATTTTAAGATTCTTAGATCTAATTTTAGTTTCCAAAAGAGGAATAATACATGGCTTATTATTAAAAACATAATCCCTTAAAGTTGTCAGCTTGGTTGGGCAATTGATCTCCCTTACATTCTATATAATAACTTTCATTAATTTGTGGGTTTAATGGAGCCTTTACCTTTGCTCGTCTTGGATTTCCTTTTGATCACTGATTGGAATTCCTCAATTAAGGTAACATCTTCTTTTCTTTCACAAGAAGAAGGGGAGTTAGTGCAATTTGGCTCTCAATATTCAATGTGAAATTTTAGTTTTCTACATTCAAACATCTGTTCTTTCCCTAAATTCAACTCC
Organism: Erythroxylum cataractarum; assembly: GCA_024703695.1. NCBI lineage: Eukaryota > Viridiplantae > Streptophyta > Magnoliopsida > Malpighiales > Erythroxylaceae > Erythroxylum > Erythroxylum cataractarum. Next base: position 67,142,238 of record JANJEY010000002.1, on the reverse strand, counting down.
CCAACAATAGTTACTTAAATTTAAGCTTTTTCTTTCTCTATCGTAGGAAAAGCAGCTGACCCCTTCACAATAGAGGTTGAGTCCTGGCTCATATTAGTTTTCCCCTTTTTTTTAATAATTCCTCACAATCACCTCTCTGAAGCTCTGCCCATTGGTATTTCACTTTTTACCTTAGGATAAAAGAGGACTTCCATCGATAGTGGACGTACACATTATCTTTAAAAAGTGCTTCACCATGTCCCAACCTCGTAACAAGGATACATTCAATTAGATCCTTTGAAATTTCCATTTTAACATACAATCTAGTATATCCTAGCCTCTTTCTTTTGTTGTATTTTCATCCAAGTAAAATAGTTTACCTAAGAAACTAGCAATCATACTCAACCCCTTATTTGTCCACTATTCAAGGGAAATATTGAGCGAGTTCATTCATATAGGAATAACTCTATACCTATTAGACTCAAACTAAAATCTTGGCTGCCAAAGTTGTAAGAAGAAAGGAAAGATAAAAATATGTTATAGACCCTCTTCAATGATCTTGAGAACTTGAACTTTGGAGGAAATGAACATAATATACTTACCCTCTACAATAAGCACCTCTATTAATCCTTTATTTTTCCAAGCCGATGTAACTCATTTTTGTATTGCAGGAAAGACAAGTTTCTTGTCTCAAAATGACTCAACCAAACAGTTCTCCCATTATCTGGCTCCCTCTTGAAGAGTTTCCATGTTCGGGGATACTATAGCTCTCCCATTTTTAACATTTTGTCCTAACACCTACTTCCAAGTCTTTCTTTCACCAGATTGTTACGAGGGGGATAAAACAGTGTAGATTGATTCTAAAGGAGAGGCTGAAGGTGTCTAACGATGAAGGGGGTGGAGAAGCCAGGGTTTTGCTTGAAGAAGGTAAGGGCGGTAAAGGGGAAAAATCCTTGCTGACAAAACCCTGTATGATTGCTAGTTTGGGAGACCATCTTGATCAGAATTGTTCCATTAGCAACTGCACAAGCTTTGGAACTTGGGCCAGTTCCGGCAAAACTAGGCAGTGAAGCATTGAATACAAGCAAAAAATTGATAACATACACGGCAACTAACCACCAATAATTGTTTTCTCTAACAATTTGCTGACACTGGACGCCTGGTCCTTGAATCTCATACAAGTTCCCCTCAGTTTCATATTCTTTCCAAGCATTTACAAGCTGACTTCAATGCATCAAATTTATGCAAAAGGAATGGCTTCTCATGGATTTTGTTGCACAAGGTTGATTACTAGGAGTAAAGTCTACCACAATTTCCCTGGATCTTCAACGTATTACAGTGTCATTGTCTACAACTCTAGGAAACTTGAATTTTGGATTTTGTTCCAAAAAAGCTGGTGGTCGCTGATAGACCACTGATGCAACTTTAATCAATATGCCAGCAGTCAAACCCCATATCAGAAACTTCTTGTTCCCAGTTTCATAATCAAAAAAATGAATCAGATACTTGTCCCCCATCCATTCTCGCTCTTCTACTCTTCGATTTTCATCCTGCAATAAGCAATGTTAATAATTTTGCATAGGAAGATAAACGATTAAGTCAAATAGCCGAAAAGGAAAACCTTGATGAACATTTCCAATGGAGCATCAAATACAGTTTCAACTTCGGCAGGATTTGGAGTGGGCTTGAATTTTTTCCTATCACTTAGAAGGCCAATAATAGGAACTACTCTGAGGAGATGCTGCAAAGTAAACCAAAAATTTGCCAAACCCAAAAGGTTAGTAGTAATAGCATGACACAACTTTTTGTTTCAAACAGACGTATGTGAAATTATTCATATTTCAAGTCATATGTAGCCATTTAGTTTGATGAAAGCAATTCAGAACACAAATCCATTGCTGTGGACAATGATTTACCTGGAATATGACTCTTTATTTTGTACAAAAGATATGTATTTACAATTGAACTACCAAATCAGAAGATTTGGGAGAAACCAAGAACTAGAAAATATAAGTATACCTTGGACAAAAAGGGTTCAAGGGCGGTGACAATATTTACAAGTGAAGGATCCAGTCCGATTTCCTCCTTTGCCTCCCTTGTTGCTGTCTCGCCATCGTTTTTATCACTCTCGTCCGCTTTCCCACCAGGCAATGAAACTTCACCTGCAGTATGATTGAAAACACCCACTAAGTCTGCATACCCAAGCATTCTCATAACTTTATTTGGAAAAGACTTTTTATTCTAATAACAGGATAACAAGGTTTTAAAACCAACCAAAGACCATATATCAACTTGAAAACTAAGATGCTACATTGCACTAGTCAAAGAACAAATTAATTGAACACTAGACAACTAAATACATCACTGAAGTGAGAACATGAATACAGAATTGGACATGCTCAATTATTAATCAGTTTGTACTCAATTTCCTCAGATAAGGAGTTATCACTATCAAGATCAAAATTTGATCTCCATTGTGTCTTCTTAACTATAGAGGAAAGAGGTCTTTCAAGCATATCTCTCCTAAGATTAGCATCAGAAAACTATACAAGGCAGAAGAATGACTTTACGGCAAAGATCAGTAGTGGGACAACAAAAACCTCGAATGAGTATTAATAAGCCACATAAACTAAAAACTTTATTAACTAAGCAGTTAGTTACTGGCGATGGAACAGATGTAGTCATCTTTAGACACAATATAAAGAACATTAAAGATGCACAAATGAGCAGTTTACCAAAAGGACCAATGGGCACATGAGCAGATATGAACATAAGTAGATTTCTTTCTCTCCTGAGTTCTCTGGCTTCTTCTCACTATAATCCTCTTTACCCGTTGCTCTTTCTCTTCCTTTCTTCTCTCTACAATCTCCACAATCTCATAAATTTCCATCCTCTGTTTTGATCTCTCTGTATCTCTTTATTTCTCATCCATTCCCTATCTTCTCTATTCTATTTATCATGATTCTTCTTCTCCTTTCATTTATTACATAATTTCTGAATTAGACATTCCCGATCACAACAGATATATAGTACGCACCGTGATTCGTGGAGCTTTACATTCCATCCTCTCCGCCAAATCATTAAGATTAAGACCATAATGGAATTACAACTAACCGTCGGAGTATGTCTAGACAAAGATCTTATTCTTCAATTACATGTATACCAAAGATTCAATGAGACATACACACAAAAAAGATTAAAACTTCTTTGGTATAAGTTAAATTCAAAACAAAAGGGTCGTGACCATAGACACCACAAACCTGAGTGGGTAGACAATCTAGAAGACCTCTTAGTCAGAATGACACGAAATTCACCAGCATCACCTTCAAAGATGCAGACCAGCACAGCAGCTCTTTTGGGTTTGAATCTTTGAGGATCTAAAGCAAGTGGGGTTGCTGATTCTTGAAAACCCACTTGGGTAACAATCTTTCCTGCAGCTTCTTCCTCTGTGTTCTGCTCTTCAATCTCGTCCGGCGACGGTGGAGGAGGCTTGTACAGTCGGAGTTGTTGGGCCAAATTGACGAGTCTCTTTGACCCACAAGATTCCATCGTCGAAAGGATCGGCCCTGTACTGACTGTTAGCTTTGATCTTAGGAGAGAGATCATGAGATGATTGTCGTCGACATGTCTATTACCGTAAGTGATTAACTTTTTAATAACAAGGATATGGAAAGTTTTGAATGGTTCCTGGTGTTTTCAGATTGAATACTACGCATCAAATTCTGAACATGAGAGGATTCATTAGGTAATTACTTTTATTTGTTTTATTCATGTCGGCAACAAGATTTGTCTTTTTCTTGTTTTTGTCTCAAGCGGTCTAACCACCAAACCAGCTACATCACTGTTTCTTGCAAAAGTTCCATTTGATTTATGTTTCCTATCCTCAGTTTTGGGCATTTAAGGTGCCCTATGTATTAGTGGCAACATCAACCTAATTTTGGTGTTAACAATGCATTCTTTTTTTCTTAGTCATGTTGGAAGCAAGATAAAAAGAGGAAAATAGAACTTGTTTTGAAGGACACCAGAATTCTGGTTGGACAAGTACTTTCCCAGAATAATAAGAAATAAATGGTGTGAAATCCAAAATCTGAATAAGATATTAGACAGCCAGGACTCACAAAAAGAAATCAGATAAGTGCAGCCTTAGCAGTCTCTTATATGTAACACTTGAAAAGGAGGCAACAAAAAGACATAAAATATGTGCTTTTGTCTATTTACATGATATCTGATTTTCAAAAGGAGAACAATAACAAGGAAATGATTTACAACAAACAGAAAAACGAACAGAAAGAAGAATCATGAATTGGCTGTGAGACCAAATTCAGGCCTGTTGTATCAGTTCTTCGTGCTAATGAAAAGCAAACTAGTATCACACAACTCTCTCTTACATAATTCAAAATCAACATTATGAAACCTTCTCTCGCTTATCTGAAACTATACTCCCTCCAATTTACAAATATGCAAGGGTACTAGGACGTAGATTGCTCTTTTCTAGTGCTGGCTTCTTCAGCTTTAATACCTACTCCAAGTGTAGCTCTTTTTTCAGCAGCTGGGTAGGACAGTCTCCGCGCCTTCATACCTCCCTTCCCATGAACAGGTGGTTTTGAGGAAACTGGAGGTTTTTTGGTTGGTGAATCTGCATTTTTACCAAGCTTGTTAGCCTGCTTATTTTGTGCTTTTCTTGGAGTGGATTGCATAGGAACACGGCTTTCCCATGGTCGTGCAGTAATCCAGCGTTCTGTCCAACTCCAGCCCCAGTTCGCTTTCCCAAGTTCGTAATTAAGTGAACCAAAGTTCAGACCGGTGTTGGCTCTCCACTGCAATTTATGGGATTGCTATGAAATTTTCAGTTTCCATTTTCTATTTCGACCAAGCCAAACTAAGGAAATTATAAGCTTGACTTACCTGATGATTAAAGGCATAAGCCATTGCTCGTTCTCGCTTCACAGCAGCTTCTTCCCGTTGTTGAATTTTTGTAAGAACTTCCTCCATTGTTGATGCCCCACCACACCATTCTACCTGTCATCCATTTTAAATGTTACTTCGAATAAGAAAACCTGAGTAGGCGATAGATCAGTAAAAGAGTAGGTTGTGGATTGTTGTGTCACTACAATTAACAAATGAGAAGTTCACAGGTGTCCAGTTTCACTGGATGATGACAAAGTTGTAACGAATATTTTCATACTTTCAGCAAATTGTTTCCGTGCTTTCCAACCTAAACTTTCAGATTCAATCATAGAAAGGAGAGCAGTTTGTGAAGCTGCAATGCATGTAAAAGTGACTGTAAGCAGGAACAAATTCCCTGAACATGTCCACCCTGTAGCAATTAAGTTGCAGGGTCTATGAGAAAATAATTTCGGCCAGCCTTTGTGCCTAGTTCCTACTAAGGCAACTTGAGTCACAAACTATAATAAATTAAAAAGGAAACAACTGCTTGAATTTGGTGGGCATTTAAAAGAAATGTTGAAAGTCAACCTCTAGTTCATGGAGCTTTGCCTCGAGTTTAAGTTGATTCTCTAAATTTTTACGTCTCAGCTGTCCTTCTTTTACCATGCAGACTCGACGAGCTCTTATCTGGACCTGTATGTTGCTCCATGAATGAAGATAACTCAATGAGCTTTTGGTCTGTTTCTTCATAGAATGGTTTAGGTTCAACAACTTTAATCTGGCAATTCCTTTTAAGCACCGCAAAGATTTCCTGGCCTACACATAGGGAAGATTAGTTAACAATTATTAATTTATGCAAGTAAGAGCTGGTATATGCACTAGAAAAGAACTGAGACCACAGATGTAGCTTCATGACATCAATCATTACAAAAGGAGCATTTTCTTTGTGTTTCAGAATAAATGGTGCTGCTTCTCTATAATTAGTATTGTGAATTTGGATAACAATTAGACAAATCCTACATTATCTTGATACAGCATATATAATTTATAACATAAACTAGCTTGAACATTTTTGTATATGAGTCATCCGGATGAAAATAACATAATATAGAGTTGGGTAGAAGAACTGATAGAGGTTAATGCAAGCTATTAGAATATATCAATGATAAGTTATTACATTCTGATAAACCTGTTTCTGGGGTTACTAAATATACCATATATGCCCGGAATGCAGTTTGGATCCGTGTGGCAGCCAATTCCTCAACTGGCCCACTGAGAACCCTGGGATTCCTTGTAGTAGAACCATTTGCCAAAGTAAGAGATTTTTTATGAGTCTTGTTCTTCCATTTGAAGCCACTTGACTTCCCGGAACTTAAAGAATCCTGTGTAAGAGGGCAGAAACAAATCAGGCGGTGGTAAGCTAAGGAAAAAAGAATCCCCGTCTGTTGTTAAAACAGTGCTAGATATTCTTGAGAAGTTTTCCTAGAACAACTTGGAAAACCAAAAATGAAGTCGTAACAAACTGGCTAAGATGTAAAGCAATACAATTAGACTAGGGACAAAAACAAAACAAATTGATGGCATTAGTAATTTATACATTTTAAGGTAACTACCTTCACTTGCTTTGAACTTTTATCATTGACTTTCTTTGAGCTAATTATTGTCTTGAACCAACCGCCAGATCCCATTTCCTTATCAAGTATCCAAAAAGCAAACCTGAAATCATTGTTAATATAAAAGTTGACAGCATCAATAACAAGCAAGCTGGATAGGGAGGCAAATACAACTACGGACAAAGGCAAACCTTAATTGCCTCTGACCTCTTGCACGGAGATTAACATCCTAAAACTGGAAACTTAATTGCCTAATTTTACCAAGTAGAAGCAACTACCCAAAACATTCTACAGTAGCCTATTTCATTCCTTGAAGCTAACACTTAGCAGACAAGGGGCATCAAAAACAGGACTCAAAAGCATTAGCACACTCAATGAGTAGTCAAGTAGCACCCTTTTGTTCCCGGTCAACGCCAGTGGAACCCCCAAGACGGCACCTTTATCCCAACAGAACAAAAATACAACAAAAGGAACTAACTTCCAGCATCCAGCACCCACAACATAAAAACACTTCATCGTAGAAAACACCACGCTCCAGTTAGTTTACGCTGTTAGCAACAAGAAGATTGGAAGCAAATCTGGTCGAGTCAAAGCATTTATCAATTCTCACTCAATCCCAGATCTCATCCCATACGTATAAATCGGTGAATGTTTGCTTTGAAATCACATTAATCAATCCGGAAACAAAGCAAAACACCAGCTAAAAGTCACAAGAGAGTAAGGAGAAACACCACAAACACACACAAGCCATGGTATGACATACCAGCGAAGAAGCAGAAAAGGATCCCGAAGACTGTAGTGATTCCTTTAAGAAAAAGCCACTTAAGATTTTGGAGGAACCGAGAAAGTGACAAAACCTGCAGTAGTAGTAGTAAAGAAGAAGGAACGCGTAAGATAAATACAAAGCAAAGAATAAGAGGTGGGTGTGAAAATGTGGACTTCCATGGCCCATCACCACCTCTCTTTGAGCATTCTCTTAAAAAAAAAACACATTATCAACACAAATATAGCTGAAGGGAACACGTACAAGAAAGGATGCCCTTGCTTTCTCTCAATCAAAGGGCTCAACACAGCTACCAACAACAGGTTAATGAAATTGATTGGACATATTTCACGTATTGAAGGCTAGCAGTGACAGGAGAACCAACTCTTGATTATGTTTTGACAAACGTAATGTTGCTTGTAGTTCTTTCTTATTGTGTCCCTTTCATTTTTATAATTTTTCCTATTTTATGTCACTCTCTTTCTAATTGGCATTTGTGATTGTGGATTTGTTTTCTTCTTGGCTTAAGTGGAGGATTACCAATAGCTATCATAACATGTTCACTAACATGCTAATACATATTAACTTTTTTAGTTTATTTCAAGTACAATTCACTTCCTCATTAGTGAATTCAAAAAATTTGCCTTTTCTAACTGTTTATTAATGTTAATATTCTAAATTTTAGGTATTTTTATCATATAACTTTTTAAGTTTGACTCGCATCAATAACAACAATAATAATAACAACAATATTTAGTAAAAATTTTGTTGAAATGCAAAATAAGAAAAAGTTCAAGAACTTCAAATAATAATGATAATTTAAAAAAGTAAATTGCACTAATTATGTCGTAGTTTAGAAGAAGAACGTCTAACACAATTGATTTTATAATTATTGCATTCTTGTAATTGGTATGTAGATTGCTCTGCATAAAAGATAATGTATTAAAAGTAAATTAAACTTAGGAATGATTGTGGAACCTTTGCTATTATTGTTAAGTTGCTTTTGTAATGGGGCAACTAGCGAGAATCATTGATTTGGGCGTTGGAACAAACCCACCAAAAGAACACACAACAAAGTGGTGTAGGGTTCTGATGGCCCACAGACCGTTGATTAGGGGGATGATTAGTGGTAACGCAAAATGGCATGGATATGAATACAAGAGCACATGGTCCCGGCGAGGCTCGAACTCGCGACCTTCGGCTCATAAGACCAACGCTCTAACCAACTGAGCTACGGGACCTCGCCCTTCGGGATTTATCAAATCACTTAAACCTAATAATAAAACAATCTGCAATAACCCAACATTATATGATATTTTAATAATATGACAATGGTGATTAACAAAACTATGATGCATGTCAACGCCTTGAACTTCCAAAATCAATTAAGCCTACCGCTTTACACTCCAACTTCATCATATATTGTGACTTTTTTCAATTGTTCACTTTGTAGGATTCTGGCTATTTAACAAGTAAAGAGATTGATAAAATGTCATTTGTAAAATATTTTAAAAAATATATAATTTATAAAATGTTTTTACACCCTTAACATTTGCACCAAAAAATAAATAGGAATCTAAGGTATTTTGTTAATAAAAGGATTCCTAATATTAAAAATTGTTAACCAATTTCACCTAAAATAAATAATCAATCATAACGTCTTTTATTTTATAGTTTATTACAATTAATATTAATAAATTATTATTAAACTAACATGTGGTTTACATAGATCATAAGGATCAAGTGTGCATATATATTAGCTCTTTGTAAATATTATTTATTAAAATAAAATATTTTAATTTAATTTAGGATCAAAAAATTTTTAATAAAATAAAATATTTTATTTTATTAAAAAAAATTTGATCCCTAAATTCTTAACCTATTTTTTAGAATAAAAAAGCCTTAGTTTCAACAATATTTCTTCTTCTTCCAACCATGTATTACCAATTTTAAATAACTAATGCTAAAAATATCTCCTTTATACCAACACTTAAGACCCTAGTCAACCAACAAGGCTTTTTAAAAAAAATAAAAGTCGGAGTTTCATATG
>JANJEY010000002.1:67095142-67107062 GCA_024703695.1 Erythroxylum cataractarum | reverse complement strand
ATCTATTTGAGCTATTATATTAAACCAGGATTGGATTTGGGGTTATTATTTCTGGAACAATATGTATCCTCTGAATTATTTCTTGTATATAATTTTCCAGATTCCTATAGGAGGAATTCAAACCGTATAATTTTGTGCAATAACAGCTAAAGTTGATAATTTTTCTTTCAACCACAAATGTCTTTCTGTTGATACTTTCGCTTCCTCAGTCGACTCTCTGGTTATGGTAGTTTTCCCTAAGAAAACACAAATCCCCCATTGGAACGTTAAGTTAAAAACAGTGCCTCCAGCGAGTGAAGCCACTCCGATTATGACTGCGTATTCAGAATCCGCGGTGTTCCGACGCTGCAAATAAGGATCATAAAGATACTAAAAATTAAGGAACGGGTCAGATTGATGTCTGAAAAAGATGTATATTATCAAGCAGATTGGTAGATACGATCATTACCAATAATTAACACAATAGAAGGGAGCACCATGAGAACGCGGAACACAGTTGCCCCATAGAGACCAACACCGAGGATACTGAAAAGTTTCTGGCTACCCTTGGCTAGAACTTCGTCGCCAACAAACAACAAATATTCATAAACAATGATTAGAAAGAAGTAGCCTGGAACATTGTTAGCACATGGCAAGAAACCATAGTAATGCAGACAAGTGTCGTTTGAAGTGTGCAAATCAGTCAAACTCGGAAATGATGAAGATTGACGATTAAATTGATTCAACCCATCTGAGACTAAGTCATCGGATCTTAATTTAAGGATTCCACATTGCACCTTTCCTAGTACGAGAAGAATGGAAACCCGGAACACAAGGCATGCCATTGATGACTGACAACGTGGGATGGCATGAATAACTGGGGATTTATATGCCTCAAGTATGAAATAAAACAAAGACTTAAAATTCTGTTTTTTATTTGCTGGCCATTGTTTATTGATCTAGAATCATCAGTGATGGAAGTCAACGTTATTGGAGAAGTAGAATACAGGCACTCGAAACGGATGTCCTCTGGAAGTCGGACACGAACCTTGAATATCAAAATACGATCATTGGAAGTTGGAGACCATTACAAGTTCGAACTTCTAAAACTTTACTTTTCATAAGTTAATACTGGGATGATCACCACACTTTAAGTATAGTAATACGATCACTAAAAGTTTTAAATCGGCCATTAAAATTTGGATTTCTCAAATTTTGTTTTACAAGAATTAATGACAAACTTATTTATGGACAGTAATTTATGAACAAGGGATACTGATCAAGCCGCGAGTCATGCCTAACCGTGGACAGCTCAATTTCGAGCTTGTAAAATATTAAACAAACATACTGACAAGCAAGTTTCGATATGATTACATAAGGGGGATCACCAAACCTGTGGACGAGTCAATACATCACTATTATTTTGGATGGCAAGAGTGCGAGTAAATCAGTTGAATGTATACATGATATGAGTGGCATATGCCATGTGTTCATATTTATAGGTGGACTTGATTACGAAATAACTATATTAAAAATTTAGGTTGAGGTCTTATCCACTAACTTAAATTGTCAGAACTTTGATAGAAGTAAAAAAAAACGAAAAAAGTGAGACTAAACTTAGAATTATCTTATAAAAATTTACTTTAATTATGTAAATTCATTATTAATAGAAATAGAGTTGACAATTCAAATTTAACTAGAAATTTAATTTATTAAAATAATATTTTTATTTCAAAATTAAATATTATTTTTAAAATTAAATTAAATTAAATTTATTAATTTCAAGTCGAACAGTAACAAAAACAATTTATGGTGTACTGAATAGGCACCAAAATAATAAAACTAATATTTGGCAATAAGATGGTACCAAATAACCAAGAAGAAAAGAAAACAAGAGGAAAAAAATAAAAAAGAAAGAAATAACGTGTTGATTAAAACTTGATTTGTAAGTGGAAAAATAAAAAATGATGTAAGACAGAGAAATTAAAGTCAAAGGTGAGAAGCACATAAAATCTTAAGGGATTTAAAAGTATGGGTTACTTTTTCCTTCTCTTTATTTTGTATTTTTAATTCCGAAATCACGGGAATTACAATAAAACATAGATAATTTAAGGAAAACTGAGATAGATATTTGAAAAGAAGGAAATTAAATATGGATTAGCTTATCAAATAATTTTAAAAATTGAAACTTGGGAGGTTGATAATTATAATTTTGCGAAATAAAAAAATAATTATAATTAAACTTAACTCATTTGTTTTGGATTGATTTTAGTTCTTAATTTGTTAAATTAATATTTGTTTTGTTTTAGGAGGTAATAATTAGAAATTGGATTAAACTAGAGCATAATTTTCAAAGCTACAAATTAAAAAAAAAAAAGACAAATCGTTGTAATGAATAAGTTGATGTCACACCTAAAGTTGGATTCACTCCAAGAGTTTTTGTTCAATTAAGATATTTATTCTCAAACCTATTATGTAGGAATTTAGATTTTCTTAGATGATAATCTTTGAAATATTGAAGAAAATTAGCTTTTGGGGTAGAAAAAAAAGTAAACATTACATACATTATCTCTACAATTTCCTTTTTGTCTTTCCTTTGTTTTCTCTTATTCTTTTTTTCTATTTATGCGGTGGAACTAAAGTTATGAGTGTATAAATCTAAATTATCTAATTCAAATAGAATCAAAGCCCTAGTTGTAGCCTTCTTAGGTTTTGTTCTCAACCTGAATTTTATTTTAATTCAAGTACTTCTTGTTTTATATTCTTTTATTTCATGATTAATCAATAGTCATAGATCTAACAAACTAATTCAATATTGATTATTCTATAATTATCTATAAATTCAATGATTCGTAATTGCCATGAATAATTAGTATAAGTAGCAAATATATTATTTATAAATTTGCATATTTAACTTAAGAGAAAAAAGAAAACTAAATTGAATAGTTGTAGTTATCTTAATTTTTTAATTTAGGAATTAGTCTTTCCATTAAGCTTATTGCTATTTTTAATTAATGTGGAATGTTATTATACCCAATCAATTTATGGTAAGTTTTGGTTAAATTGTAAGTTTGAACCAATTAATTTAGAAAAAACTGCTAACTATATCTATCATACTCCTGCCTATTAATACCTTTAGTACTGAATTAAATGTTGCTTAGGAATTTGATCTTATAAGCAATCAGCACATAATTTCTTAAATCTCTCACAATATTTGTGTAATGTTTCTCTGATGAATTGTCTTATTCGATATATCTCCTTTCTTATATTTGTAGGCCATGATGTAGGAAAATAACTTCTCCAGAAATAATCTTCTCATTTCATTCCATGTTGTCACTAAGTTAAAGGGAAGGTAATAAAGGCAGTTACTCACCTTATCTTTCAACGAGAATGGAAAGGTTCTAAATTTGATTCTCTTTTAGTACTCCTTGTGGCTTCATTTCAAAACAAACAAGATAGATTTCTTTCAAGTGTAAAACAAAAAAATAGGGAGTAAGGGAATCAAATTAGATTTCAATTTGAAATCCATCTCAACATTTGGAAATCTTATTTATAAGAGTTGCTTAACCAAATTTGGTGTAACTAACTTTCACAATGTTCTAGTGTTAGAATTTGCCATCTTTTCTTCAACTTCTTGGATATTAAAATCTTCACCAATTGTTATATCTTTCTTTACTTTCACCTTTGAAAGTTAATGACCTTTTCCTTTCTTAGTCTCTTTCCTTAAGTGATGCACTGTCTTCTCAGATTTTGGATAATATTACAATTCACTTGTTTCAGAAGAATGAGTCATACAAGACAAGTCATTAGTAGTAAACTGTAAAATAAATTAAATAAATTAAGAAACTAAAATAGTTCCTCAACAATAACGATAAAATATAAAACTGGTTATTGAAGCTCTCAAAATTAAATTTGATTCATTAAGCTCTTGTAATAATCATGGAACTAAGTTGAATCCCAAGAGAACTAAAAAATGTTTGTTAATTTTAATTGATAAAACAAAAATAGGGATTTTTGATTAATTAACAAATAAACTTAATTTAACAAGGAGTCAAAATAATTTAACTAAGTATTAAAGTGATAAATTCAATTTTACTTAACTCCAATTTAAGGGAAGGATTTCATCTAATTGTAACTTTGATCATTGGTTTTAAAAAATAATTTTCACAATTCAAGTAGTTAGTCTAAAATATATTTAAATAGTCATAATAAATCTTAAAATTGTCTAAATTAATTAGTTTAAAATTAAAAGTTGCTAAGGAATTTGATGATATGGGAAACTAGCCTATAATTCCTTAATCTCTCCCAATATTTGTATAATGTTTTTCTGATGAATTGTTTTATCCCACATATCTCCTTTCTTATATAGGTAGCTCATGATGCTGGGAAAGCAGTTCTCCAAAAATATTTTTTTTCATTTCATTCGATGTTGTCACTAAGTCAGAGGGAAGATAATAAAGCCAATCATTCACCTTATCTTTTAATGAAAATCAAAAGGCTCTAAAATTGATTTGCTCTTTATTACTGCTTGTGGCATCATTCTAAAACAAACAATATGGAATTATTTCAAGTATATATGTGGATCTTCACCTGTAAGACTACAAAAAATAGGGAGTAAGTAAATCAAACTAGGTTTCAGTTTGACAACTATCTCAACATCTAGAATTCTTATGCATAAGGGTTGCCAATTCGAATTTGGTACAACTAACTCCCTCAATGTTCTAATGTTAGAATTTGGCATCTTTTCTTCAACTTTTGAATATTAGAATCTTCACCAATTGCTAGATGTATCTCAATTTTCACCTTTAAAGGTGAATGACCTTTTCCTTTCTTAGTATCTTTCCATAAATGACACATTGTCTTCTTAATTTTTAGATAATATTGCAATTCACCTGTTTGAGAAGAACTAGACATATAAGACTAGAGATTAATAGTAAACTATAAAATAAACCAAAGAAACTAAGAAACTAAAACAATTCCTCGACAACAATAATAAAATTTCAAATAGGTTATCAAAGCCTTTAAAATTAATTTTTATTCATTAAACTCTTGAAATAGCCAAAGAACCAAGTCGAATCTCATAAGAACTAAAAACTAGTTTTTTTAATTCTAATTGATAAAATAAAATAAGGATTTGTGATTAATAAACTAATTAATAAACTAAATTTAACAAGGAATCAAAATAAATCATCTAAGTATTAAATTGAGAAATTCATGTTTACTTAACTCCAATTCAAAAAAAGGATCTCATCCAATTATAACTTTGACCATTGATTTAAAATTTTTTTTTTCACAATTCAAGTACTTAGCCCAAAATTTATTAAAATAGTCATATCAGTTTCAAATTTTCCTAAATTAATTGGTTTAAACCTAACATTCAAAGAAAAACTTACCAAACATTGATTGGGTATGGTAGCATTCCATATCAAGTAAAACATAACAATAAACTTAATGAAAAAATGCTAATCTCTAAATTAAATAATTAAGATAGCAATAACTATTCTATTTAGTTTTCTTGATTCTCTTAAGTTAAATATGTAAATTCATAAATAACCTATTTGCTTCTTATACTAATTATTCTTGACAATTATGGATCACTGAATTCATGGACAATTATAGAATAATCAACATCGAATTAGTTTGTTAAATCAATCAATATTGAATATTCATAAAATAAAAAAGTAATTGAATTAAAATAAAATTTAGGTTTAAAACAAAACCTTACAAGGTTACAACTAGAGCTTTAATTCTCTTTAAATCAAGACATTTAGATTTAGCCACTCATGGCTTTAGTTTGAACACATAAATAGAAGAAAGAATAAGAGAAAACTATTTTAAAAAAGAATAAGAGAAAACATAATAAGGAAAATAGGGAATTGTGAAGAGAGTGTATGTAATGTTTTCTTCTTCTTTTCCTACCCCAAAAGCTAATTTATTTTAATATTTTAAAGATTATCTTTTAAACAAATCCAAATTCTTACATACTAGGGTTGGGAATAAATATCTTAATTAAGCCTAAACTTTTGGAGTGAATCTAACTTTAGGCATGATCTCACATTATTAGCTACAACAATCTATCATCTTTTATCAAAATTTTGCAGCTTTGACAAATAATGCTCCATTTAATCCGATCTATATATATTTATCACCTCCTACAAAACTAGTATTAATTTTAACAATTAAGAACCAAAATCAATATAAAAAAATAAGTTAAGTCCAATTAACATAATCAAATAACATCTTATCAAGTATATGTGTCCATCACATATGACCCTCCCTATCAACAGGGCTATAGTACAAGTTAATAGTCTCTAATTTTGTATTATATTTATAAAAATTGAATTTATAAAATGTAATTGATAAATATTATGAAAATAGATAAAATTTTGAATTAAAATATAAACTATATAAAAAGAAAGTTTTATATTAAAATAAGTGAAGAAACTTTATGATTACAAGTTGTGGGATAGATGCAACACCAACATCACTACCTAAGGAGGAAAGGCTAGCATCAAAACAAAACTAATGCAAAATTGTGAAGAAAAAGTTTTTAATTGCTTGTGTTTCAACATATAGGAATGATAAAAGTGTTTACATTATGTTTGATTGGTTTAAAATTAATAAACTTAATTTGAATTGATTAAATTTTGAGTTGAGCTTGAACTTTAATTTTAAACTTCAAGTCAAGTTTGAACTTAAATTTTGTTGCCTAACTCCATTTGAAACCTATCTCATATATTAATTACCCTAGAAATGCTCTTTGTTCATTTCTTTTTTGGCATCGTTCTTTCATCTTTTTTTCTTTTTATTCTATTTAACAAATTTATAATTATCAACCTCTCAAGTTTCAAATTTTGAAATTATTTCATAGGTTAATCCATGTCTAACTTCCTTCTTTTCAAATGTCTATCTCAAAAATTTTAAAATTACTTATGTTTTATTGTGATTGTCGTGATTTCAGAATAAATAATAAAAAATAAGGATAAACCTCACTAAGAAAAAAGTAATTCATGCTTTTTAATCCGTTAAGAATTTCTTTGCTTATAACATTTTGACTTTAATTCCTCTATCTTCATCATTTTTTATTTTTTCACTTACAATTTAAGTTTTAACCATTATGCAACTCAACGTTCTTTTTTCTTTTTTGAAAATAATAACTCACGTTATATATAGTCTACGCCAATTTCTCTCATGTATAATTATTTTGAGTTTATTAAAGAAACCTATGAATTTTCCTTTAAGATTGATGGATCAAACTTACCACTCAACGAAGAAACTAATTGGAAATGGTGAATCAACATGGTTTTGGGTTCTTTACACAACAGAACTAAGCGTAGACACATGATTACCAGGATTCCTGTTCAAGCCTCAGCTTCCTCTTACACAATGGAATTGCATGTTTCGAGGGGCTAATAGCTTGGTTAATTTGTTACCTAGCAATCCACTTGGAGGCGAGGAAGATAAGATAATTTAGTTACACACCAACTTTAGGGAGTTCTCCAACAGTTCCGGCTATAAACTATTTAGGGATATACATCCTAATTAGGTCCCTTGGGATATGAGCTAATATGGAAGAAATCTTTATCCCCCAAAGCAGCTTTCACAAGCTGGCTTGCAATGAAAGATAGGCTCAGAACTAAAGCTGGATGGTATGGCATTACAAGTAACTTGTAACTATTTTTAAAAATTGCAAAATAGTCTATATTGATATATTATACAGTTGTACTGCATACTTTACTAGTTTACTGTTTAAATCAACCATACTTTCAAAAATCTTAACAATAAATAATAATGATAATTAATTTGAAATAACAATAATTTTTAAATATTTTACATATAAATAATAACAACAATTTTCAATCCTAACAATTATACAACAATCATATATAAATAATATTTAATCTAATAAATAACATATAAATAATATTTAATCTAATATTTTAAAAACAAGATCGGAAATTAAGTTGATAAGATAAAAGATTTATTATAGAAGTAACTAAAAATTAAATAATTTTAAAAATTTTAAAATATAATTAAAAATAGACTATCAACTAAAAATTAATTAATTAAAATAATTAATTATTTTATAAAACAAACTAATTAATTAATTAACTGATCAGAATTTAATAGTCAAGTTATTAAAATAATCATACTAAAAATAAAAAAACTCAATATAATCAAAATTTTATGATTAAATCCACCGAATTAATTATATTTTTAATAATTAACTAAATTAATTTACAAGACTGTTTTTTTTTATGTATAGACATTTGTCTTTTTATCACTTCTTTTGCCTTTACAGAATTATAGTCCATTTGTTTTGTACGAATATGACAAATGCCCTCTTCTAGTTCTCGACTCATATTTCCACTCGGTTTCAACAAATAAGGTCGGACTTGCGTTTAATCTTAACCGAGTTTTGAACCTTTCAAACGCACATGGGAGGAGGACGGCGGAGAAGGTCGGACGATCGGCAGTGTGTGAGCGCGAGGAGGACGACGTCTTCGGGCGTGCGGTATGCGATGACGCCAAGACAATGTGTGGTGGACGTCTTCGTGCGTGGACGACGGTTGAAGGCTGGAGGCGAGGCGAGGCAGGCCGGAGGCGCGATGACGACGGAAGGGAGAGAAGACAGAAGAAGACGAAGCGAGATGGAGAGCCGACAGTCGAGGGGAAGAGAGGGTAGAAGTAAAATTAGGTTTTAATTTTTTTTTATTTGCAAAATGAACCCTCCAATTTTTCATTTTACGAAATGACCCCGGAATATTCCGGTATTGGCGGTACCGGCCAATACCGACCGAAATTTATTCCCGGTACCCATATGCCCGTTTCGGTACTGTTTTTCGACCAGAACGGAACGGTACGAAATCCACAACGCTGGATCTAGTGGCTCCTTTTAACTTTTGTCTCATCCTCATCACGCTTGTAACTTATTGTTAACAGACTCAGGTCTCACCGATTAATAATTATGTTGTTGATGATATTTTTAAGAGCAGAGATAGATGGAGTAAGAAAAAAGTGAATAGTTTCAGCCTTTACGCAGTGTTTGGTTACTGACGCCGTGAGTGGGGACAGTTGACAAAGCAAAGAAATCCTGTCCACCTTGGTTGTTTAGTTCACGCTCCCACGCTTCTTTCTCCTGCCTCCGGTAGACATGGACAAAGATTTCTGTCCATTCCAAAACCAGAGGACAAAAATAATTTGTCCCTATCTACAACACAAAAACGGTCGCTCCTCCGAAATTACCCCTGTGTTTCGTACTTGCTTCTCTCTCGCAACCCTATCTCTCGCACGCCCTTTGTTGCATCTTCCCAGTTTCAGTCGTCTCTCGCACGCGTTAATTTCTGTCTACGCTTCTCCATCGCACGCTGGACAACACGACATTGGGACTCTTCTTCCACCGGTAAGTTTTTGTTTTATTCCCGCTAAAAAATGTCTTTGCCTCCGAAGGTCTCCATTTCTCTGGTTGCACGAATTTGTGCATCTAGTGTTGTTCTGTTCTTCCTATTGTTGAGTCGGGTGGACGTTTCTGTGAAAAGGAGACCTTTGGAGTGTTGGGTGTTTGTATATGTGGATTTGGAGGGTTACAGAAAATGACGCATGTTTTCATTCCAGAACTTGAACATGTTCTGTTCCAAACTTCTGAGTTATATGCATTCATCCTCTAATTTGCTTGCCCTATGATGACTAAACAACCATCTTCTAATTTGCCTTTCTCTTGCTGATTTGAAGTTCGAAAACTGTAGACATTATACATTGGTTTTATTGAAAACTTAGGTATCTTGTTTGGAATGCCAACTTGAATGTGATATTATCAATACCTGCATATAATTCTTTTGTTGGTCTATTGCATTGTTCAGTTGAGTGATTCTTTTTGCATAATTTGGTATCTATTTTTTCTTGTTCTGTTGCTTTGTGCAGTTGACAGATTATGTGCTTTCGAGTAACTTAGTGGATTTTGGGTGGAACCTTGTGTGAATTAGTAAATCTGAAGGCAAGTTTAAGAAGACACATGAATATTAAATGGTACATGTTGAAGAATTTGATGTCGCATGACACTGTAGAGCTGGGAAAATCTGGCAAAAATTTTAGGAAACTAAATGTTTTTAGGAAAATGGTCAACAATTACAAATCAGTTGGACTTGTATGACCACAAGAGCCTCATATTTCTGTCAAGTTGATATAGAATGCTTTCATTTATTTATTATTATTATGATTGATTAACTTATTTGAGTCTTTTAAAAGAATTGCTTTAATGTTGTTGTGTTCTTGCATCATCTTCCCAAACATTATAAAGCACACTTTATTAAACTGAGAAGAGATATAGATGAGAGACATTTGTTTTGACATACACATATGACATCACAAAATCCTACGGTTTGCAGTTCATAACCAATGTACAAAATGTACAACAAACAATAATATCATGTGATCAATGTATAAAATGAGCTTGGTTGTTGAGTACCTTTGAGTTTGCAAATAGTATTTAAACATGGACTTGGTTTTGATAACAATGTATAAATACTTTGCAGAAAATATTTATTTACAAACATGGATAACAGGGTTCGTGAAGCGATTTTAAATTGTTTGACTTTTCTTGATGTTTGGAATGGGCAGTTGGAATTAATGAAAGTGATAATATTGGTAGTGTTGGGCAGTATACAGAAGAAAACGGAGGAAGGGTGACTATGCATTAGGGAGTAGGGCATTGACAGTGCCAACAAGGCAAGCTAATTTAAATAGGATTTTGAATGAGGGTGATAGGAATAGTCAGTGGAATTTAAGGATGGACTTACATACATTCAATGTGTTATGTGAAATGCTTCAAGCCCATGGTGGGTTGACGAATACTGGCTATGTGCCTATTGAAGAGAAAGTGTTAATCTTCCTAAGAATATTAGCGCAAAATGAATCTAATAGAGTACTACAAGTTAGGTTGATGAGATCTCGAGAAACAATAAGTAGGGCTTTCCATAGTGTGTTGAAGGCCGTACATCTATTGTATGTCAAGCCCATACCAATTCCAGATGATTGCACGGACCCTAGATGGAAATGGTTTAAGGTTAGTAAACTTTCTTAGCTACAACAAATTGTCTAATATCAGTATTGTAAATAAGTACCGATATAACTTTGTGAACCTGGATTTTGTTTCAAAGGGTTGCCTTGGTGCTCTAGATGGGACCTACATAGATATTACGGTTCCCCAAGGAGAGAAACCCAGATACAGAGGTAGGAGAGGCAAAATATGCACAAATGTGTTAGGGGTGTGTAATAAGAACTTAAACTTTGTTTATGTTCTTGTAGGATGGGAGGGCTCAGCATCAGATTCAAGGGTTCTGCACGATGCTGTAACGAGGCATAATGGGCTTCAAGTGCCAAGGGATATGTAACCTCTGAATTCTACACAAATTCCAAAATTTGCACACATGTTTGATGCTAAATATGCACAATAGTAATAGTGTCTTTTGTGTATAGAAAATTACTACTTAGTCGATGCTGGCTATACCAACGGTCTTGGCTTTCTTGCACCTTTTAGAGGCACAAGATACCATATTCAAGAGTGGGTAAGAGATGGAAGTGCACCTAGAAACCGAGAGGAGCTCTATAATAAAAGACACTCATTTGCTAGAAATGTAATTGAACGTGCATTTGGGCTACTGAAAAAAAGATGAAAAATCCTAAGAACTCCGTCTTTTTATTCAACAACTACTCATATGCACATAATTCTTGCATGCACCCTTCTGCACAAATTTATTAGGTTGCATATGAGTGTTGATCCAGCAGAGCTTACTGATCTTGAAGCTGATGATATGCCAATTAGGGAAGATGCTTCCTTGCCTGAAACTATTGATCGTGTTGAGATAAGTAATGAATGGAGTCAATGGAGAGATGAATTAGCGACTAACATGTATGATGAATGGAGAAGCAACAATTAAATTGT
>JANJEY010000002.1:66961464-66971743 GCA_024703695.1 Erythroxylum cataractarum | reverse complement strand
TTCGGTTGCAGCTACAAAATATGATGCTTCACCTAAACAGTAACTGACTCTAAATCGCATAAGACTAAAGTCCTCAATTTCATTTAATTTCAGTCTAAAAAATTCCAATGGCTCATCACAATAATTCTTAAACTCACGAATATAAATTTTCCAAGCCATTTACCAGTCAATTTTGGAACCGGAATTTAATTCATTAGTCTCTAAGTCATTTTCTCAGTCCGGACTCACAACTCCAAAAATTTCAAAAAAATTCTCATAATTTCTCAAAAATGTAAGACACTCGATCCTATATTAAAATTTCAATTTCCAATTCCCTAAAATTCAATTCTCACTCCAATTCACTATACAAACTCCATCATTCCGAATTTCTCAATCAAATCGCAATTATATCTAAAATTCACAAGCCAATTCACGATCACAATTAAACCTAATTATCTCAAAATTTAAAATTCAAAACATACTCACAATTAAAAGCCGGAAAAGTCATGAATGCATGTCACTATACATATGCATGTGCAATTAACTCATTTATCACTGATACAGAGGCAAAAATGCACGTGCAGTTCAGTTATGAATGCACCCAATGCTAACCCATCCAAATTATCGATATGCCCATCACATCGGTAACGGGATGTTACATTTCAAGTCTGCATATTTGATTTAGGTGGATCATTCCACTCTTCTCGGAGCATAGAGTTAGTTTCTTAAGGGCTAGTAGAGAATCAAAGGCAGAACGGCTAGAACTAGTACATACAGATGTGTGAAGGCCATCTCCAATCTCATCTCTTAGTGGTTCTAGATACTACGTCACATTCATTGATGACTTCAGCAGGAAGGTATGAGTTTACTTTCTAAAACATAAGTCAGATGTGTTTATTACCTTTAAGAGGTGGAAGATTGAAGTTAAAAATTAGACTGGTTTGAAGATTAAATGCTTAAGGTCTGATAATGGTGGAAAGTATGATTCTACATAATTCAAGAAGTTCTATGTTGATGAGGGAATCAGGTGCACCAGGACAATTCCTATCAAGGCAAGATAGAATGGGATTGCTAAAAGGATGAATAGAACATTGGATGAGCGAGCAAGAAGCATGAGGTTACATATTGGGCTGCCAAAAATGTTTTGGGCGGATGCAGCGACCACAACAACATACTTCATAAATAGAGGCCTTTCAGTTCCTTTGGGTTTCAAGATGCCAGAAGAGGTTTGGTCGGGTAAGGAGGTCAAGCTTACTCATCTGCGAACTTATTGATGTGCTGCCTATGTTCATGTTGATCCAAAGAAGAGAGACAAGCTTGATGCAAAGGCTTTGAAGTGCTATTTCATTAGGTATGGTTCGGATAAGTTTGGATACAGATTTTGGGATGACAAGAATAGGAAGATCTTGAGACATTATAATGTGACATTTGATGAGAATCTCTCTTATAAGGATAAGTTTGGGGTGCGATCTGAAGATGTAGAAGAAGTGGGAGCTAAGGTACAGTTGTCGAAAAATCCAGAAAATATTGTTACAGAACCAGAACAGCAGCCAATCACACCTAAGCTAGTGTTAAGGAGATCTACCAAGGTTATCAAGCCACCAGAAAGGTATTCACCATCCTTGCATTATTTGTTGTTGACTAATGGAGGAGAACCCGAATCTTTTGATGAGGCTTTGCAGATGAAGGATTCAATCAAGTGGGAGTAAGGCATGGATGATGAGATATGGTCACTTGAGAAGAATGATACTTGGGAGTTAACCGAGTTTCCTGCAGGGAAGAAAGCTCTGTTGAACAAAGTGGGTTTACAGGATCAAGAATGAAACTGATGGTACAGTTAGGTTCAAGGCTCGATTGGTGGTTAAGGGATATTCACAAAGAAAAGGTATTGATTACACTAAAATATTATCTCCTATTATGAAGCTAACTACAATCAAAATTTTGCTGAGAATTATTTCAGTAGAGGACTTGCACCTTGAACAGATGGATGTAAAAACAACACTTTTAGATGGAGATCTGGAGGAAGAAATCTATATACAGCAACCTGAGGGATATGAGGTTCCTGGCAAGGAACATATGGTGTGTAAGCTCAAAAGGAGTTTTTATGGATTGAAGTAGGCTCCAAGACAGTGGTACAAGAAGTTTGACTCCTTCATGTTCAGAAACAGTTTTCACAGGAGTGAAAAGGATCAATGTTGTTACATCAAAAAGTTTACTGGCTCCTTTGTTATTTTACTTTTGTATGTGGATGATATGTTGATTGCAGGTTCAAGTATGGACAAGATTAATAATCTTAAAGGGAGACTTTCATCAGAGTTTGAGATGAAATATTTGGGTGCAGTAAAGTAGATTTTAGGGATGAGGATTTCCTAAGACCGGTCTGCTGGAATTCTAAATTTGTCCCAGGAGCAATAAATTGAGAAGGTGTTGTCCAGGTTCAAAGTTGATGATACTAAGCCCAGTAGTATGCCTTTGGCTAACCATCTCAAATTGTCAAAGGAGCAATCACCTAAGATAGCCGAGGAACGTGAGCATATGGCAAAAGTGCCTTATGCTTCTGCAGTTAGGAGTCTGATGTATGCTATGGTCTGTTCTAGGCCTGATATAGCACATGCAGTGGGATCTGTGAGCAGATATATGTCAGATCCAGGGAAAGAACATTGGGAAGCTATGAAGTGGCTTTTGAGATACAAATGAACAGTTAGCACCTCCCTTTATTATAGGAATGGCAAGATAGTGCTAGAAGGTTTTATTGATGTTGATCTTAATGGAGATGTGGATTCAAACAAGAGTACATCTGGGTATGTCTACACGTTAGATGGGACAGCAGTGAGCTGGATGTCTAAACTTTAAAAGTGTGTCTCTATGTCATCTACAGGGGTTGAATATGTTGCAATAGCTGAAGCTGGTAAGGAGATGATATAATTGATCGATTACTTGGAAGAGTTGGGCAAAAAGTAGCATAATAAGGTTCTCTTTACTGATAGTCAGAGTGCCATACAATTAGAGAAGAACCCAGTATATCATTTTAGAATCAAGCACATCTGACGCAGGTATCATTTCACTCACAGTTTGGTGGAAGAAGGTGAGATGTGTTTGAAGAAGATTGATGGTGTTAAGAATCCAGCAGACATGTTGAATAAAGGTGTGGATGCTGGGAAACTGGGGTTATGCAAGGTCTCAGTTGGTCTTCTACCATAGCGTGGGAGATGTTGCGGCTAGGTGAGTTTGTTGGGTAAATTGGCATGGTGAATGAAGATGGTTGGATTGACTAGATCAGTCCCTAAGTGGGAGAATTGTTGAGATATGGAGCTTGATAAAATATTCTGGACTTTACAACAGGCCCACGTCCAAGTGGGAGAATTCTATTCTCCTAGTGTATCGTATTATTGAAAACAATTCACAGTGAATAAAAAAACCCTAGCCGCCCGTGGACGTAGCCATATTTTGGTGAACCACGTAAATCTATGTATTCGCTTAATTTTGCATTGTTCTTTAATTATTGTGATTGATCGTTCGTAAAATTTTCAAAATTAAGTGTAACGTTATGGAAATATTGAGAGGTATAAAGCATAACTTGTGGCTAAAGGTTACACTCAACAGGAAAGAATTGATTATGAAAAAACATTTTCTCCTGTTGTTATGTTCACATCAATATGCTTAATTCTTACTATAGTGACTAGTTTGGATTTGCAATTACACTAAATAGATGTAAAAAATTGCATTTTTAATGGATAATTAGAAGAAGAAATCTTTATGAAGTAACTAGTAGGCTTTATAGAGAAAGGCCAAGAAAATAAAGTTTGAATGTTAAATAGATCAATTTATGGTATCAAACAATCTTTTAGATAATGGTATACAATTTTTCAACAAGTTATCATTTCATATAATTTTATAATGATTAATGAATATCACCATGTCTATATAAAGAAACCCAATGATAAATTTGCACTAATGTCGCCTTATGTAGATGACATTTTATTAGCCAATAATGAAAATCATATTTAATAACCACTAAAAAATGGTTGTCTTCTCATTTTGAGATTAAGGACATGGGTTAGGTTGCGTATATTCTTGGAATTAAAATAAAAGGAAATCAATTCAAGAAATTGTTAGCTTTTTCACACGAGCAATATATTAAGAATAGTTTGGAACATTTTGTCAATGCAAAATTGCAAGCCTATATATTCTAATCATTAAGTAAGACATGCTTAGTAAAGGAGTGTTTCCTAAGACACTAGAAGAAAAAGAAGATATGAAAAATGTGTCATATTCTACAATTGTTAGGAGCCTAATGTACACTGTATTGTGTATACACTTATATATCTGCTTTTCCATTGGAATAGAAATAAATATCAATCAAATCTATAAAGACTCCATTGGGAAGCCATTAAGAGAATATTGAGATATCTTAAATGAAGCATGAATTATTCCTGTGATACCAAAAAGTCTTACATGATAGAAAGTCTACATCTACGTTGAGGGTTTATGCATATGTTGATTGGGAGGAGACTTAGATGAGAGAAAGTCTACTTGTAGATTTGTGATCTTACTAAAAAAGGAGCAATTTTATGGAGTAGTAAGAAGCAAACATGTGTAGACTTATCTACAATTTAAGCTGAGTTTGTCACTTTTACAACTACTATATAAGAAGAAGTCTAACTCAAGAGATTTTTTAATCAATTGGGGATCAATGATGATTTATCAAATTTGTTTGGTAAATTATGATAATCAAGAAAGAATTTTATTTACAAAAGACCCCAAATATCATGTGAGAGCAAAGCATATAGATACCAAGTATACTAAGTATAACTTTGTGAGAGATTTGGTTGCATATAAGTGAATATGCAATATATATTTACATATGATATGAGTGTGGATCCTTTCACTAAAGTAGTACCTAAAGATGTGTTTGAGATTCACAAGAAATATTTAGGTTTACAAAAATATCGATATATTTGTGCATCAATAAACTAATATGTAATGATTTCCCATTATAATAAATGCCATATTTTTCCATTATTTGTTGTATGGTTCAAATATTTGAATATATATGGGATAACCAATCCTAAAGTGCTCACTTTTTTGAAAACTTTTCAATTCAGTGTCCAAGATTTTAAAACTAGAAGTTGAATTGGTTAGCTAAGAGGTTTAAGGTTTAAAAGATTGAACTAGCATCAAATCGTCATAAAAGCGGTTAAAGATTGAATAAAATTAAAAATTTTAAAATATGATCAAAGGAAACAATTTTTTTCTCATAGAAGAATTTGAAGTTTAATTTAAAAGAAGACTACTAAATAAAAATTAATTAATTTATTTTTATTTATAAAAGTTAATTAATTTGCCAAATTGACTAATTAGCTAATAAATTGATAAATAATATTTAACAATAAAGGCTATTAAAGTAAGTCAAGCTGAAAAATTAAAAATCAAATAGGAGAGTCAGTCAGTTCAAGGTTTTTATGATTGAACTGGTCAAACATGTTGTGTTTTTCAATCATTGGTTTTTGCTGATGTGACTAATAGGTGAGCATTCACATGACATTTAGTAGATATGTCACATCATTAAGAATAACCTTTTCAACTAAATTGCTAAGGTTTTAAAAAGTTGGTCACTGAATTAAAAAAATTTAAAAACTTAGGCACTAAATTGAAAAGAATCTTAAGAGGTCATACACTTTTGAATATATTATCCAATCAATATAAATATGTATATACATAAACATATGAGTGCATAAGTGCATTAAGGTAAAGGTATAATAGATTGGACTTCTCACATGAGTAAGCGCCTTTACAAATTTATTATTCATAAGATGAGATTATTTCAAGTTAAATAGATATTGATATGCCTAGGTAGGAGCTCAAACTTGAAATTTAATCCCCTTGATAAATGTTCAAGATGAGGTTATAAAATAAATATTAATGGTGATCAAAAGTGAATAAACCCCATAATTCACTTAATTTGTCTTTGGATGTCAAATGAAGTCTTGTTTATAGAGAATATAAATAAAGCTAATGGATTTGAGTCAATCATTGTGTGAGTCCCAAGAAATTAAGTAAATATCAATTTTATTTATACCCTTTGACCATTAGCTTATTATGGAAATTTTAGTTTAATGATGCTATATTAGAATGCTACCAATGACTATGGATGATTTGGTATAGCCGGGCATATTTGGAAAAGTAGTTGAACTAAGATAGGAAGGAACGAAGGAGATGGGAAGATCACATGTGTGTTATTTTCAGTTGTATTCACCGATCGACCAATTGTTATTTCATATGTTGAAGTATAATTGTGAGTATAGAGCTAAAGATAAAGTATCAATCAATATATATAACCAAGATCTGAAAAGAATGAATATAACAAAGTGAAATTGGAGTATAGCATACTTGCTCTATGTTTCCCTATTGTATATATCTAACAGTATGCTCTTCATGTCATGATGTATGCAAGTCGAGTGTTTTTCTTGCTTGTATAAAAGTTGTGATAGAATAGAAGTGCTCATGCTATAGTCATCATAATGTTCAATTTAGTTCATATTATGTGCGCGTGGGAGATATCATAATTAATCCCTTAATTTCCCCATTATGGGTATATAAAATAAAATATGAATTAGAAGACTTAATTAAAATATTGTTTGCAATTAATAGACTAAAATGAAAAACAAAACACTTCCTAAAGTTAGTTACCTACCTTTATCCTACTAAGAAATTGTTTTTTTAACGGTAATGATTGCGCTCAGTGCATATTATTGAGATCCATAGTTAAAACGCCATACAAAAAAGAAGGAGGGCATACCCACCATTCAAAACCAGACATAGAATTAGCTGCCCTAGCTATTATATGAGCTACTTGATTAGTGGGCTTTCTAACAAATGCATAATAGATAAATGATGGCTCATGGATGAGAGCTTTACAATCCTGAATAATCATTGAAAAGTATGAAGAAAATATATGCGTAGATGTCAAAAACTAGTTAACTACCTGACAATCCGTCTCCACACATATTAGGAAAAAGGATAAGGTTTTGATTCAACTCAAAGCTTCCTGAAAAAAGAGGGCTTCTCCTACTTGTGGATCTCTCCAACCTAGGAGCGTCATGAATTTACTAGCACAATTTTACCCTTTAGAGTTTCGGATAATCATACCAAGGTCATAAAAACCATTCTCCAACAAAGCAACATCAACGTTAGACTTAAACTAATTTGGAGCTGGAGCCACCCAACAAGATGGAGAGTGTTGATTTAGTGGTATGGGAATAGCAGTTGATGTCTTTACTACCTTCCATTTAGAGAGTGCCATTCTTGCTCGACTTAGAATAAAACGATGGGGATGAGAACTCACAACGTCCACACCACTTCATTGCGATAAAGCCACAAACTCCAAATTAACATAAAAATCTCCTCCTGTTGTGATTGTGTGAAAGACGAGACCACACTCGTAAGCCATTCATGCAAAGATGAGATAGCGTGCCAGCCCACAGTCGATAGAAGCCAAACGGATTGGGCAAATTCACAGTTATAAAACACATGTAATGTCGTTTCCATAGTCTTACCACAAATAGGACATGTGTCATCTAAAAGCATATGCCGCCTTCTTAAGGTGGCTCTACATGGAAGGATATTACGTATAATATGCCAAATAAGAATCTGTGCTTTACCTAGGACTTAAACTTTCCAGATTTTTTTCCTATGGGAAGCCGGCAACACTAAAATTTTCATTAGCCATCTTTGTGCTAATTTTGTAACCGTCTTTGACTTGGTATTCGCGTTTCCTATTTTTAGTTCATATCCAACCATTCGAAATAATTGATAGCCCTAACGGAATCTGTAAAATGAGGTTTGTAACTCGTAGGCTGAAGGAATTTCGAATCAAAGGTTCATTCCATTGGCGTCCTATCATGAGATTGGCCACCATATTTAAGTTCAGGTCCTCCAAGAATTCTGTCTGAATAGTAGGATCCTTATCATCCATTAACCAAGAATCCCTCCATATATTGATGGTAACGCCACAACCAATGCATTTTCGACATCCCTAAAGTAAGATGGGCCTTGTTTGACACATACTTTGCCAAATCTATATTGGATTGCTGCCGAGATTTGCTATCAAAAATTCAGAGTTGGGGAAGTATCTAGCCTTTAGGATTTTTGCGGCAAAGGAATTGGGAAATTTTATCAACCTCCAACCTTGTTTTGCTAGTAAAGCAATATTAAACTGTCGCAAATCATGATATCCTAAGCCTCCATAAACCATTGTAATTGCTAGATGCCTCCAATGAAGCCATTTTATACCATTGTTATCTAGGCCTCCATTGTGCCAAAAGAAACTATTCATTAAAGTTTCCAAGTCCTTACATGTATCGACGAGCAATAGGAAAAGGAACATGATGTAGTTTGGCATAGCTTGAGCCACCGTTCTCAACAAAACTTCCTTGCTTGCCTTTGATAACAATTTTGCTTTCCATCCATGTAACCTCTTTATTAATTTTTCCACCACATAATGAAACACTTATCATTTTTTTGTCCAATAACAGATGGCATTCCCAAGTAGCTATTATGACCATCATGCTCATTAACACCCAAAATCTAACAAACTGAGTTTCTGGTTGCCTCTTCTGTATTAGAGGTAAAAGAAACCCCAGATTTTGAGAGGTTGATTTTCTACCTCGAAGCTATCTCATATAGATGTAAACACTCTTTCAAATGCGCCTCCTCTTTTCTTGTAGCTTGAGTAAAGAAAAGAGCATCGTCGGCAAAAAAGAGATGAGACACCAGAATGGCCCCTCTTGCAACCAGAACACCGTGAATATGATCTTATGCTTTATATTTAGATAGAATGGTGGATAAACCTTCCACATAAAGTACAAAAAAGATATGGTTAAAGTGGATCTCCTTATCGTAAGCCCCGACTAGGGATTAAAGGACCATGCTCTTTAGTTCCACGGATAAAATAGTATGAGATAGACGTGACTATCCTCATAATTTTGGTAACCCATAACTCATCAAACCCCTAATTTCAACATAATTAATCTCAAGTATTCCCATTCAATTTTATTTTATGCTTCTCTCATGTCAATTTTTAGAGCAAGGAAACCGAGATGACCTTGAGTTTTCCTTTCGAGTGAGTGAAATAATTCATAAGCCATAATTATGTTATCCGTAGTTAGTCGGTTAAGCGCTCTGTGTATCAGCAATTACCTGCGGCAGAATTTGTTAGCCATCACCTTCAAACAACTCGATCAGTGACATTGTTAAAAGAGATAGAACGCAAGTCATCAATTGTCTCTGGAGTTTTTTTTTTTTAATAATAATAACATTAGTGCAGTTCTGTCCAAGCATCAAAGCGTTTCCATTTAGTCACTTTAAACATTCATTAGTGACCTCCGTTCCCACTATATCCCAAAATGTTTGAAAAAATCCTGGGTTGAAGCCATTGAGTCCCGAGGATTTTTGTGGGTGCTTGGAGAATAGGGCTTGACGTACTTTCTCCCCGGTATAAGGAGCCAATAATAATTCATTGTGCAAGGATGTGACCTTTGGTTCCACATATTGTAGAAGTGGCTCTGGATCACCATTTGAAGATGTAAATAGGCCTTGGTAATAGTTCACTATTAGCTTTGGTAATCCTGAATCCTAGTCAACCCACTCTCCATTGTTGTTTTACAGTCTAGAAATCAGTTTCTTTCGGTGTTTGTGTGACGCCATCACATGAATGAACCTAGAATTTGAATCTCCCTCTGCTAACCAATGTTGCTTTGATTGTTGTTTCCAATACACTTTATTTTGTAGTAATAGGTCAATATATTGTTTTTCGGTAGAGCGTAGTAAGTCCATATCCAGATTAAGTTGTCTTCGTAAGAAAGCCAGTTAACGTTTCATTGCGCGAAGATGGTTGTGAAATTCCTGATGATGCATCTGTGCACAGGATTGTAAGTACTAAGAACAACATATGAGGCGATCTTAAAGAGACTCAAAAGTACCATTTGTCCACCCTTTGCTTAACATCTGTTTACACTCACCCTTAAGAGTCCATTCTGTTTCAATCTGAAAACGTTTATGTACATATCTCTTTAATGTAGCACCTAGTGAAAGAAATATTGGAAGATGATCAGAGAAAGCTGCTTGTAGAATAGAAAGTGTGGCCATTGGAAACATAGAGGACCATGAAAGCGTCCCCATCAATGTAACATCCCGTTTCCATCCAAAGGGTTAGAACCCTAACGATTTGATACATGTAAGATCAATAGGAGAAAATGGGATAACACATCTCATGCTCATGCATTACATAAGGTGCACATGC
>JANJEY010000002.1:66928465-66945691 GCA_024703695.1 Erythroxylum cataractarum | reverse complement strand
CAAATAGAAAGAATGAAAACATAAGTTATTATTTGATTCTGTACTTGAGTGAGCGGACCATCGATGATGGTCACTCACCCTCAATCTGCAATTGTTTTGCAGGACTCAGAAGAATACCCCGTTAGGCAACGGGTGTATTATGATCGCGGAGTGATAGAAGGGGACGGGATTAGTTGCGTCTGCATTACTATCTAAACAGTTTTGTATGAGATTGTATTCTTAAATTTCTGTATAAATGTTTCAGACTTGTTTTAAATTACTGTTTCTGCAAAAGAGTTATTATGTGTGTTTGATTCAAAGAAACAAAATTTTTATATTGTGATTTGACTGAGTGATGTATCACGCCACCCTCGTAGGGCACGGACTCGGATGTCATCATCGATGTTGGGTCAGGGTCTTACAGGAGTTGGGGTGTTACATACATGGAGGACTGAGAATGCTATCATTAAAGGTTGGTTAATTAACTCTATAGAACCGAAATTGATTGGCAATTATATTAGATATCCTACTGCAAAGACTGTGTGGGATGCAATTGCTATTACATATTTAGATGGGTCAGATACTTCTCAAGTTTATGACTTAAGATGAAAAGTAATGAGATTGAAACAAAGGGGGGGTTCCATTGAAGCCTATTAGGGAAGCAAATCTCCTTAATAGCCCATTGTCCATTTGTGGCATCAAAGACTTGGCCATCCTTCGTTCACTTATATAAGTAGAATGTTTCCTAAATTTTTAATGGAATAGGTGGTTTGGAATTTAAATGTGAGGCACGTATTGTTTCAAAAATTCATCGTGTTCCTTTCCCTCCCAAGATAAGACGATGTGAAACTCCTTTTACTTTGATACATTCGTTTTCTGAAAAAGTACAGATGATTAAAACCCAGTTTTCTGTAAAAGTACATATTATTCGTACTGATAATGGTAAGGAGTATGACAATGGTGAATTTCGAAGATATTGTCAAGAACATGGTCTTATCCACTAAACCTCGTGCACTCAAACACCCCAGCAAAACGATATTGCTGAAAGGAAGAATCGTCACATCCTTGAGACTGCTCGAGCACTATTAACCAGTGTGAATGCACCTAAGAGGTTTTGGACAGATGCAGTCACCACGACAGTGTACTTGTTGAATCAAATGCCATCAATAATGTTGAATTTCAGAACTCTTATACAAGAGCTAAGTACTCACGTTTCTATCCCTTCAGTATTAATGCTTCCTCCAAAGATATTCAAATGCATAGCTTATGTATATGTGCATTGAAACTAAAGATCAAAACTTGATCCCTGTGCTATTTGGTGTATATTCATTAGTTATAGACCTTACACAAAGGGATATAGATGTTATGATCTCATTACAAGGAGACTTTATGTCACTTTAGATGTTACATTGTTGAGACTTAAATGTTTTATGCTGCAGATTCCCGTTCTACTCTTCAGGGGGAGCACGAAGCATATGAAGAGCAGAGCTGGGAAAGTTGGCCTAAATTTGATACAACTGTCATTTGTAATAGTAACACAAATGAAGTTGGGGAAAGGAATGCAGAGGTAGCTGAAGATGAAGAGGTTGTCGAAGAAGGGAGTGGCAATAATGATAGTCACAGTGGGGATAATGATACCAAAGATGGTGCACCTAAAACTGAAGCTACAGATAGGAGTGACCAAGGAATAGATTCAGTTGGAATAGAACCTAGGGAATATGAATCGGAGAAATATCAACTTCCTCCAAGAAAAAACTAAGGAAAGCCTCCAATGAGATACTCTCCAGATGAAAATAAAAGGAAATCTAGGTACCCTATCTCGAATTATGTGAGTACAAGTCAACTTTTTCCAAAGATGGTAAATTTTGTTTATACTTTATCGTCAGAATATATTCTTACTACAGTTAGAAAGGCTTTTAATGACACAAAATGGGCAAAGGCTATAAATGAGGAGACGATGGCATTGGAGAAAAATCAAACCTGGAAGTTGGTTAGACTGCCAAAAGGAAAGAAAACTGTGGGATGTAAATGGGTGTTCACCATTAAATATAAGACAGATGGGACTATTGATCGGTATAAGGCGAGGCTCATTGCAAAAGGGTATACTTAATCATACGGGATTGATTATCAAGAAACATTCTCACCTGTCACAAAGTTGAATACTATACGTGCTTTGTTATCTTTGGCTGTTAATCTTGATTGGCCATTATATCAGTTTGATGTAAAAAATGCATTCCTACATGGAGATTTGGAAGAAGAAGTTTATATGGATATCCCACCAGGTTTTGAGGCAACCCATCCTGGAATTGTGTGCAGATTAATAAAAGCTCTTTACAGGTTGAAATAGTCCCCTAGAGCATGGTTCGGTCTGTTCAGTTCAACCATGAAGAAGCTTGGTTTTAGGCAAAGCAATTCTGATCATACGTTGTTCATAAAACGTAAGGCAAATATGGTGACTATGTTAATTATCTATGTGGATGATATAATCATTACTGATGATGATAAGGAGGAGATCTCCAAGCTACAAACCCAGTTGGCACAAGAATTCGAAATGAAAAATCTCAGAGGTCTAAAGTATTTCCTAGGGATTGAAGTTGCAACGTCAAACTGAGATATTTTCCTAACTTAAAGAAAATATGTGCTTGATTTACTAGCTGAAACAGGGATGCTTGATTGTAAACCGATGGATACTCCAATTATTCAAAATCATGGGTTAGGAAGTAAACCGGACCAAGTGGCAACTAACAAGGAAAGGTACCAACGATTGGTAGGAAAGTTAATCTACTTGTCACACACTCGACCAGATATAGCCTATGTTGTAAGTCTGGTGAGCCAATTTATGCATAATCCAAGTGAAGAACACATGGATGAAGTGTATAGGATTCTGAGGTATTTGAAAGGGTCATTAGGCAGGGGTCTAATGTTTCAAAAGCATGGAAACTTAAACATTCATGGATACACAGATGCAGATTGGGCAGGGAGTGTTAGCGATCGGAAATCAAATTCTAGTTACTTCACCTTTGTGGGAGGAAACTTAGTTACTTGGAGGAGTAAGAAACAAAAGGTAGTTGCTTTATCTAGTGCTGAAGCTAAATTCAGAGGGATCACTAAAGGGTTATATGAATTACTTTGGCAAAGGAAGCTCATGGAAGAATTAGGATATGGAAATGAAAGGGAGATGAAATTATTCTGCGATAACAAAGCTACAGTCAAAATTGCCAAAAATCCAATTCAGCACAATAGAACAAAACATGTTGAGGTTGAGAAACATTTTATTAAGGATAAACTCGAAGCCAAGATAATTCAACTCCCTTATGTTCAATTTGAAGATCAGTTAGCAGACATGCTCACAAAGGCGGTGTCAAGAAAGGTTTTCCATAGCTCATTAGACAAGTTAGGCATGAGGGACATCTATGCACCCATTTGAGGGGGATGTTGGAATGAGTTGTCAAGGAGATTTGCTTCCCTAAAAGATCTTGGTAATAGTTCACTATGAGTTCCGGTAATCCTGAATCCCAATCAACCCACTCGCCATTGTTATTCTGAAGTCGAGAAATCAGATTTTTCCTCCTTTTATGAGACGCCATCATATGAAAGAATCTGGAATTCGAATCTCCCTCTGCTAACCAATGTTTCTTAGAACGTTGCTTCCAATAAACCTCATTCTTCAGTAGTAAATCATCGTATTGTTTCTCAGCCTCCCTCAGTAATTCCATATCCAGAATGGGTTGTCTTCGCAAGAATGCCAGTTGACGTTTTACTTCACGAAGACTATTATAGAAGACCTATTGATGTGACTGTGCCCAAGCTTGTAAGTACTGAGAGCAACACATAAGTCGATCTTGATGAGATGAAAGTGTACCCTCCATCCACCCTCTGCTAACTAGTTGTTTACACTCATCTTCAAGAACCCATTTTGATTCAAAGCGAAAGCGTTTTTACACGTACCTCTTTAACGTCACGCCTAGATAAAGGAATATTGGAAGATGATCAGAGGATGCTGACTGTAGGACAGATAGTGTGGCCATTGGAAACATGGAGGACCATGACAGCATCCCCATTGAGCGGTCCAGATGTTCTCTTACTATTGCATCACCTTCCCGACAATTCTCCCAAGTGAAGTGTGGACCCTCAAAGCCCAAGTCATGAAGATGGCAGTCAGAAATAGCTATGCGAAATCCCTCCAGTAGTGATCTAGGATGAGAGTTAGTCCCTTGTTTCTCTGACAAGAACATAATGTCGTTGAAGTCTCCTATAATACACCATGGTAACGTGGACTGAGAAGAGAGGTGTCTGAGTAAGTCCCAACCTTGGCTCCTATTGTGGCGTTCTAGAAAGCCATAGAAACCTGTTAAGCGCCACCATTTCATCCCTTCAATAACAACCTCAATATCAGTATGATGATTGGAGTAACTTATTAACCGCGTCATGTTCGGTTCCTTCCACATTAATTTTAAACCACCACTCGTACCCACAGGATCAACAGTAAACAAACCACTAAAATCCAAAGCTGATTTAATTTGTAAAACTTGTTCTTTTTTTATTTTTGTTTCCATAAGAAAAATAAAGTTGGATTTCTTTTCTAATACAAGGTTCTTTAAAATCCGAACTATGCGGGGGGTTCCCAAGCCCCCGACAGTTTCAGTTTAGTTTACTCATAACTCTAGGTGGGCCTGGGAACCAAAACCTACCATTTGCAAGGTTTTTGTCTCACGTGCATTATCTACCAAGTCCACCTCCATAGTTGCTGGCTCTTGTATATCCTCAGTTGACTCCTGTAGACGCTGTCGTTTAGGCTCCATGGTTCTAATAGGATTCGTAATCCTCTAATGAGGAAATGCTGGATTTGCAGATATTTCCGTTATCGACGAACTAGGAGCCTGAAATGCCATGTCATTTATGTGTGATCCATGATTTATCGAAACTTCAGGATATGAAATTGATTTTTGAAAACCTTGAAACCCGTCACCATCAACGGGATCTCCAAAATCAGTATGGGTCGCTTGTTGCTGAGCGTTTCTCGACGAAATTCCTGTAGTTCCATTCTCCGTACCCGGCATAAGGTCATTTTCCGAACACAACCACTTGGATCCGACATGAGTTTGACACCTAGAATCAACTTTTAGCCAAGTTCCATATGCAAACTTCTCTTTCGGGAAGTTTGGATACTCATAGAGGAAGTGACAGAATTTGTGAGTGTGTCCCATTATACGACAAAAATAGTAAAACGTATTCAGACGTTCATACTTAAACTCCAAATAGACGTTCTCTCCTCCTGACCATTTGATAAGCATTTTACGTTTCAGTGGCTTGCGAATGTCAATGGCTACCCTGATACGCATGAAGTCGCGCCATATAGGTGAATAATTACGTGGATCTGATTCAATAAACTCAACGATATACTTTCCTGCATCACCAGCTACCTTCTCACATACAAAACCATATGGGATGTTATGAATTTGGACCCATAATACCAGTTTAACCAGCTCTATTCGACGAGGATTTTCATGGGGTTGTAAGACATACAGCAAGAGGGGATTTTGCTGGTAATTCCAAAGTCCATCATTGATAACTCTTTCAACTTCTAGGTGGTGGAAGAATTGGAAGACAAAGACGTTGTTGCCCAGCTCCTTAACCAATAAACCTTTGACAGGACGCCAAACACTCGCCATAAACTGCTTAAATACCATAAAATTTATCATCTTTTTTGTTAATAGTCTTCCCACCACACAATGTTGCCAGACCTTTTCCTGTAGGTTCTGTTCTCTCGTCACTGGTGCTGCTGCATATTCTAGTACCCGCTCTTCCTCCTCCAAGTTTAAACAATGATACATATCTTGAACCAATCGATCTTCCGTTGTGTTTGTAGCCATAGTACCCAGGAACAACTATAGACCAGATGCTGAAAGGGACAGTAGGTGAAGGACGGAAAAACTTGTTATCGGAAACAAGAGAGAAAAAACTCAACCTATCGTGAGCAGTCTATAGGAAACTGGATGCGAAGATTTGACATACAATTTATTATTGATACTTATGGTTCTTGTAAGAATGATATTCGTATTCATTAAATTATAGTATAAAAACAATAATTGTACTTGTCCAATTATCGTTTCACAGCTCTATTACTTCTCTTCCGCTCTTCATTTTTAGCCTTGAATCTGTAATTGCAGTGAGTGTTTTAAAATCTGACATTTGCTCAGTCGGCGGAGGCTTCAAGCATTAGAACGGACGTCGAAACTTGAACGCTTGAGAGTCCATAGCTTCTGAGATCTCTAATTAAGTATCAGGTGGCACTGCTACCATTCGCTTTCTATTTTGTCTATTCATTTGGGTCAAAAAAAAAAAAAAAACTCATATTGATGGACAGGAAGATGGAAGGAGATCCCCTGCGTTCATTTGTGTGGATGGAATTGTTTGGAACAAGGTTGACACATAATTATCCTCGAAAACACGAGAAAGAGACTTGCAGTCGACGTTCGTGTTTGAAGACAACAACCATGGAAAGAGCGCAGTTCTATTGTCAACCCCAACTTTTGAACGTTGATAATGAACGGATCTTAACAATGTGGGTGATCAACCATCATCAGGGTTCTCTTGCGGTTGCTATGGAATAGTTAGTAATAGATGATGCCAAGCGTAGATTCAACATTTGTACGTCCTTGCACGCAATGGTAGCTCCAACAGTTTTAAGTGATGAGAGCTAGGTTCACCAGGTTGGGGTATTATGGAGATGCACTCTGATGAAAAGTGAACGAGTAATTAACATATTAGAATTAATTTTTGGCTTTCCACTATACACGACCTCCATCCATGAAGATCTTTTTGGATTCCTGTATCCCATCTTCAAGCCCAACTCCACATTCATAGTTGAGGTTCTATTTCCATTGTATGCAAGAAAGAGCGAAGAAAGAGAGCATACTTTGATCAGTTGAAGCCGCATCAGACTTTTTGCAAGACAGATGTCAGAAAAGAATTCACCTTCAACCAACAAAATTCACATTACAGTGTTTGAACCAAATTCCAGGTGACACTTAAAAAGTACATATTGTGCTACCGCAACGTCCGACAATTCCTGTCCTATAATGCGCCTCTGTTGAGCTAAAACAATATAGATTGGAATAAAGAATCCTAAACCCCTGACGATACATGAATACATTAGGCGTTAGTCTACATTTATAAATTAGAAAAACGGTTTCCTTCAAGTAAGAAATCTTGTTTCAAAGGGCAAGTAATTTTAACACATCCATGTCTCCAGCAAACCACCTTCGCCTACAGACGGACTCTTCCAAGGTCTTGTAATTCTTACTTTGGCAGGACGCATACCTCTACCAATAACCCCTTCCTCGACCACGTCCGCCCCACCCCCTGCCTCTACCCCGACCTCTTGCACCACCTCTTCCATGAGATAAGCCCTCCAATGCCCTGTTGACTAATTGATTTTGCAGTCCACCAGCTCCACGCCCTTTTTTTGCCACATTTCCTGATCCATTAGCAGCATTGGCAGGTCGCTTTCCTCTGCGCAGAGTCGGCAATATTTGAATGAATATGTCATTTACAATACCCTCTATTAATTAACTTGCAACTAGGCATAATGT
This sequence comes from Erythroxylum cataractarum, assembly GCA_024703695.1. Taxonomy (NCBI): domain Eukaryota; kingdom Viridiplantae; phylum Streptophyta; class Magnoliopsida; order Malpighiales; family Erythroxylaceae; genus Erythroxylum; species Erythroxylum cataractarum. The sequence goes on along the minus strand of JANJEY010000002.1, from coordinate 66,938,117 downwards.
GCACCATTAAAAGCTATCCTATTCGATAATAATGCATGAGATATCCATATGTCTACCCCTTGTTCATCAACTGTTTGGATATGTTGGTAAATATCATACCACTAGTTTGTTGGGCTTGTTATGGAATGTAAGAGCACACTCTCTCTAGATCCCTTATAAAAATAAGGCATGGGTGAAGGTCACGTTACCACACATCCCACTGAAGTAGGTCCCTAGGCGAACTGCTTTCAGAACACTCCTATCTGTGCTACTCACACACACTCACTATAATCCTAAAACCAGAACTTCAGAAAGAACGCCAGAATAAGGACAAAGTACATCGTTTCACAGAAAATGTAGAAATCAGATTGTAAAAATAATTTATAATCTACAAAATGCTAGTAGAATAAACAAGAGAACTATATCACATACGCTGAGAGTGAGTTATATGGTTCATACCCAGTTGTTGTGTTGGATGGTACGGAAGGTTTTGCTGCTTCTTTCCATGAGAGATTAACACTTTTATCTCCAATAAATGAAGGTGTCTTAGAGTGCAATGGCTAAACATTGTTAAAGGTTAAGGATGTTAGACATGATGGTCATTTACGAAAACAATATATGATTTGAATTGCACATAATCACATTTCCCACCTTTGTCATTGCCAAAATGTTATTACAAGTTCGCAAACCAATTGTAGTGTTTTGCTTTTGAGTTTTCTGCACAGAGAAAAAGTAAGATAATCACAATCTAAAAGCATATAAAAATTATCGGTAACCTGAAACTTTCTTTCCCCCCAAGAAGTAACTTACTACACTATCCTTTGCTTCATCGGTCTTAGCAGCTGCCATTGCCTTGTTATGCTCGGCCATTCCTTGAGTCAATTTTTTCATGGTAGCTCTAGTTAGCTCCTCTACATTACTCAACCTGCACTCACACAGTTCCCAACAGAGGAAAACATTTAACATCAGAAACAGTAATATCCACGGAAAGAAATATAGAAGGTGGCCCCATAAAAAGCCATGTATTCAATTAAAGGGCAATAAGGTCTATTTCTTCCTATGTATAGTGCAGAAAAGAAATCTTAAATGTTCATGAAATTAAGAATTTAATATTTCCCATTTAGAGACAAAAGGAATTTTAGAGGAAACAAAGGGCTTCTTCTCAACATTGAGGCTGTGTATGATGATTAACACTATCATCATTATTCCTTGTTATGTTCAAATGGTTAAACAAAGATGACCCATTTAAATAGGTAAATATATTGTCACATAATTGTACATGACCAGAAGACTAGTCACCAGCGTTAGTGTTCTTTAACTCCAGGGTATAATGCAAATAATCTGCAATAATTATATCTAACACTTTCAGACCACATCAGCATCATGCAGATTATATACAGAATCTGCGACAGAACACATCAAAGAGAAATTTTATGTTACAAGTACAAGAAATGTATGTGTAACCTGGTTCTTTTAGTTTTCTGCAATATATACATATATAGATCATGTTAAGTGAAGGACCGTATTATGGCAAGCTTCATATGTGATTATTAACTTCAAATCAATAGCTCCGTGTGTATTCTCACAATTTATGCTGTACAACTACAGTTAGAAATTGTCTGTAATCATTTTGTTTGCTCTCTAAAAGTGTTCAATATCCATAGAATATTCAAATTGCCATGAAGCAAAACATGCTCATCAACAAAGGAATTGTAGCTTTGCTTTGAGAGAAAATAGAACAAAATGGAAGTTTAATAAGAAATAGAGAAGCACAAGCACAAGAACCAGTCGATATCCACATTCTTTTACCTCTCAGTGAAGTCCTTGTAGAGTTCAGAGAAGTCCTCCCCAAGCCTATCTGATGGCTGCCCAGTCACTATTTTGTAACCGCATAGACTATTTGAAGCATTAGGAGCCTTTACAATGATAAAGCAGTATTAGCATCACAAAGTTTCATGTTATAATTCAAAGATAAGATGAAAGAGTTCAAACCTTATGTGCTAAATGATGAAACGCATACAACAAACACTCTACATAAGTAAAGTTCATCTCTTCTCCAGTCTTTCTCCGAGGCATGTAATTCTGAGGACAGAGAACATAATAAGAAATGTCAATGCCACAGAAACCACGCCAACCAAAGATAAAACAATAAAAGGAAATTTTTATCCTATCCATGAAAAAGCTATCAGTGCAACTTGACAATGCCAGACAACAAAAAAATAGAGTAAAATTCTCAAACTCTTAAAAAGAGGAAATAAAGAGATTCATCTGCATGTATCCCTCATAAATGAACTAATCGAGCTTGTACACAAATGTGTACCTTTAAAAGTTGAACAATGGAAGGAAGAATCTGGCGTGAATCCTGTGGCAATGTGTAAGGCGAGATTTCTGCCACTGCTTTTAGCAAATCAAGCTTTCGCTCCTCAGGAAGCTGAGGGTCATAAACAATTTTCAAGTGGAAAGATTATTCTCTAATAACCCACCGCCATATTCATTAAACATAAACACTATGAAAGAACAAGGAATAGAAATCAAGAACTTTAAATACTACAACAAAGTGATGATAAAAGACTAAGCAGTATGCATACAGAGGCAAAAAAAGGGGGAAAAAATGATAGATTGTTACCTTTTCGAAAACAGGTATGATGTGCTTGTTCAAATAATTGAGGAACTTGCTGCTAGATGCACCCCTCTGTGTGTAACAAAATAATAGTCATATGGGTTACTAAAGATAAAATTTATCACATCAAAATTTTAAAACAAAAAAGCAGTCCGTACCAGGAAAAATGGAAGAGCCATATACAGGCATGATATCAACCTGTCAATATGATCACCATCTGAAACCTGTATTTAAAGATTAATTTAGAGTAGGCAAATGATAATACCACATATCAGGTACAGAGCAAGGACGTGATCACCATGAAATAGCCTTTTGTTATTGGTGCACTAAACCTATTTGTTTAAGTTAATAAAAAGCTAAATTTGTTTACATCACCATGGAATAAGACAATGGAAGAAAACTCACATTGAATTGTGCATCTAAGTCAGCTTGTCCTTCAATGATACTAATAAGTTCTTTCATACGTTCTGGAGGAGCTTTTTCTCCAAAGATGCTCAAACTTTTCAAGAAGTCCATAAACATCCTGAACTCTGCTCCAGTTACATCTTCTAAGCTCTACAGTAACCAACTGACTATCAACTCTTATCTTGTGATATTAACAGAAAATTTATCGGAATGCTATATACAAAAAACATGCACTAGTAAATAGTAAGAGAAAAGCAAACCTTTTTAATCAAATCAGTTATATGCCGTTCCATTTCTTCTTGAGGCCTCAAAAGTTCAGATTTAAGAGGAAAAACCTGAAAATGTAATATTGGTTCCCAGGTATCAGCAAATTTGAAGATTAATGGCAATAATGACTCTGTAGAACAAATTCCTACCTTATCTCTAATAAATGTAAGAACTTTCTCACGAATAAATTCATCTGTGCTTGGTTCATCAGCAGTCCCAATGTGCTTAAACAAGGCAGTTAAAGAAGCTGTGTAACAAGAACACCAAGTAATGATCATATTAAAAAAATCACAAGACAGCAAAATGGTAATGTCAACTAATATGTGGTTAACTGGGCAAAGTATTGCAAGAAGTTGCATGAACTATTACTACCAAGATGGATATGTTTCAGTATTTCCCTCCTTGTTCACTTCAGATCACCTTACTTACATTCAAATAGTATTTACTTCTATTAAAAGCTACTAATTTCATTAGAAAACAGCATCAACCCCCCAAAACAATGATCCTGGATTATAATTCAACTGCTTATAGATGCATAGAAATTGTGTAAGATGATTAACTGCAAATTGTTTTGCCAAGGAAAGCATTAAAATTCATATCAAAACCACAGCATCATTGACAGTATTGATCACAAGCTGTAAAAGTTATCTATGAAAATCTTATCATCCCATCACATTTTAAGTCTCTAAATTGAATGTTGTTCACAAATTTACTACAATCTACATTCATATTAGTTTCATCATATATATGCTCCACTATAATGGCTGTACTTGGTTCAAAGCATCTTTGATGTTTAATTTAGAACCACTCTAGACCACGTTTTGCAAGACAGAATACACGGTTTCCAGGCATCTTAACTGTCTTTCATTCTTCAATTACACTATAAAACATAGCACATATCATGGACGTTGCAAGATCAGTAACCAGTTGTAAAAGCTGCATTTTAATAAACTATAATAGTATCTAGGTAAAAAGCATCAATAAATTCATAGTACATTCAGCATGCATAGTGTGAATAATGGCCCAGCTCTCATCCACTCCTAAAGTATATAACAGATTTATTTTTGAAGCAAAGTAACGTTTTTTCTAGTTTCCATAATGTAATGATTAAATTATATACATATTGCAGTGAAATCCATGATAAAGCAAGTCACCTTTCACATCTTGTCGCAACAAAGACATAAGGGCTTTATGTACAGCATCCCGTTCGACAATCTCCTCTAAATTAACCAAAACAAAGAAAAAAAATCAGAATCCCATATACCAAAGGTTCACGGCTGGAAAAACAAATGCAATCCAACTACCTGCAGCAAGAAGTTGAACCAGAATGTCCACAATTTTGGATAGATGCTCGGGAGTGTCCTTGCAGAATAGTGGCAATCCCCTAATTGCTTGCACCCTCACCTTAATGTAAATCAAATCATTCAATCCCATAAAGAGTAAAAAATTTAACGAATAGGTAACCGACCTAATAAACAAAGGCAACCAATTAAGTAAAAGCAAGTAGGTAATTCGCAATTTCCCAAGATACCATAAATAGGGCAGCTGTCTTCATGTAAGCGAAAAAAAAGGGATGAAGAAGAAGCGAGTGAAAGAAGAGGACATACCCCAAGTTCCTCTTCCTCGATCAAATCAAGATGGGCGTCGACAGCTTGGGTGGAGAGGTCGGGGAAGAACTTGAAGAACCTGGGAATCAGCTGAGCCGCCAATTGCTTTGCCTTTATACTCGTTTTTGCTGCGTCTATGATGCCCTGGTAATCTTTCAAATTCTGCTCAAACCCAACGCAAATCAGAACTAGAATCAAACGGAAAAAGAAATGACAAAAGAAGAAGTAGTAGAGAGAAAGCTACCTGAGACTTGTCCTTGGACTCATTGAGACGCTCGCCGAACTCGTAAAGTTTCTCGATGTGCTTGGCCTCGTCGCTGGTGCCGGCGTCCTCACCCATTATTGGTTCCACAAATATGTTTCTAAATATATTTTTCGAAGCTCTTACCCGAAGTAGAGAGGGTTTTGATTTGGGTGAAAGGAGTTCCGAGGCGAGGGATTACTAATTTACTAAACGGCTTAGAAGAATCTCTCTCCTCCACACCTTACGACGTCGTGTAATGGAACCACGGATTTCCAGACGCACCGTTTCCCTTTTTTCCCCCAATTTTTCTTAAATTGTTGATTTTTTAATTACCAAATCGAGCTAGCTAGGGTTTCCCCTTCAATTTTTCAATTTAGTTTAAAATCATAAATATTTATTTATTTAATATTTAAAATAAATGCTATTATTTAGAACTAAATACTTGATTTTAGAAATTATTTAATAAACAATTATGATTTGAAATTTATATATTTTAAAATTAAATAATGATCTAATTAAACTATTTAATTAAAAATAAGTATATTATATTAATTTTAGTTTTTATAGTTAATTTATATTAAATAATAAAATTATGAAATTCAATTATTTATTAAAATTAAAAATCGAGAAAAAGTGAAACTACTTGAAAATGTTAACCGAAAGTTAAGATAGCTTTGGGCCCTGTCCACAGTGATAAAGCTTAAGCACAGAGCCCTAACCAACTTTGAGAAAAGAATGCACTCCATCTCCCTTCACCCGGTTATATCGACAGTACACTCCATTAGTCGTCGCGTCAACAGCTCCAAAAAGCTTCAAATCAGAGCCATGCGAGCCGTCGTCCAGAGAGTTGACTCCGCCAGCGTCGAGGTTGCTTCTCATTTTACTCTCTCGCACTCTACATTTGTACTTCACCTGCTAGGCTACTCAACTCTTTACCATGACTTCTACAGGTTGATGGGCGCGTTGTGTCCGAGATTGGGCCTGGCCTACTGGTGCTCGTCGGCCTCCACGAATCAGATACCGACTCTGATGCCGATTACATGTAGCCATTTTATGTTTTGTATCTTGGATGTTTAATTCGTGAAGTTCTTGCTGATTTTGTTTAGGCGATGTTTTCAGATGCCGAAAGGTCTTGAATATGAGGTTGTTCCCTAATGATAATACGGGTAAAGGATGGGACTTGAATGTAATTTCCTATTCCTCCTCTCCATGCCTCCGTATTTTAGCTGGTTTTGAATTGATTCTATGGCTAGTATATTTTGTTGTGGGTTGATCACATTGAGTCATTTTTCGTTGTGCAGGTAATGCAGAGGAAATATAGTGTTTTATTAGGTATGCCAGAGATTGTTCTTCATAATATAGTATGCTGATACGACTGCTCCTTATAGAAACTGAGAGAATTGGTGGGCTTTATGTATGTACTGATGCTCTCTTTCTTGATTGATGGAGTTATAAACATTGTTGGCTATCTGACTGTGCTGAGAATTGTATTAATTTTGATAAAAGTTCAAGTTCAATAATGTTGTAGTGATGTGGATTTATTTGGTTATTTGCTTCCGGTGTGAAATATACTGTCATTGTGTTGTTATAAGCTACTTCATGGGTGACAGTGAGCCAGTTCACGCTTTATGGAGTCTTGAAGGGAAACAAGCCGGATTTTCACGTGGCATTGCCACCCCAGAAAGCAAAACCTTTCTATGAATCTTTGGTTGATAAGTTTAGAAAAGCCTACCAACCGGATGCAATAAAAGGTATTTCTTTCTTTTTTTTATCACATTTGACTGATTGTTTGGGATGTCTCCTGTCTATCATTGTTGGTTCTGTTTTAAAAAGCATAAAATACAAAGGCAGGATAATTAAACTAGACACTTATGCAACACAGCCTTCTATAAATTCCAAGCACCATGTGCATGTGTTCCATGAAGTCATTTTATGTACATTGTTGCATTACACCAAGAATGAATTGTGGTCTGTAGTGCTACCATAATTGCCTGGATCTAAAATAATGAATGAAGGGAATTTTGAAGTATGTGGCATTTGGACTCTGTTGCAAAGACCAAATTTGTCACATGCAGGACAAGTGGATCATTTTCTTAATCACCTAAGTTTATAATGATACATGCTGTATAAGTTGTTTGCTGGGTTGCATACCTTCACTAATCGGATAGCTTTGTCCTAGTCCATGCCTTTATAGCACAACTTCTGAAGAATAGCTTTACCCTATTCTATGCTTTTCCAACAGTGCCTGAACGGGTTTCTCGCTTTCTTGATCTTTTCTCCTTTTTTTTGTCACAGATGGTATATTCGGAGCAATGATGAAGGTAAGGTTACCTTCTCGATTTTCATTTATATTCTTCGTTCCACTTTGGAAGGACAAAAGGATCGACTTCCATGACTAATCCTGACCATTTTGAAGGTTAATTTGGTGAATGATGGTCCAGTGACAATGCAACTTGATTCAGCACAACCATCCAAGTGAGAACTAGATTTAAATTACTTACCTTGCTTGTACAATTTCGAGCGGGATGGCATACTCTGGAGTGCAGAAGAATCATAATTTGGTGTCTAAATCAGTAGGCTCACACATTTACAACTATTCCATATGCTTGGAAAGAAAGGGTATCAATTATTTGCATAAATTTAAAATATTGTTCTAAAACTCATTTTGATTGAGAGGTATAGGAGCTTCAGTTCTCCAGAGCTTAAATAATTATGATTTATAATATACTGATGTACGTGTAGTGCAATTTAGACAATGTACTTTGAGTTTGAATTTATTTACAATCTGTCTAAAAGATGTTTGTATATATCTATTAACATGTAATATTGTTTAGACACTTTAAGTAGAGTCTATACATTCCATCTTGATAGCTTTTCAAAAGTCAAAGATGGTTCATGCTGCTCCCATTTTTGTAATTGTCTCAACCGAAGTTGTCTGAATTATGTACACTATCTATCAGGATCACAAACTACCGTTTTCAGTTAATTGCATTCTGCTCGTTTGTTTGGGTAGTGTACTCCATTTCGTACCTGTCACGATTAATAATTAAAAAATCAGGATAAATATTTTTCACTAAAAATACTTTTGTGATGATTAGAAAAAGATAATAAATTATAATGTTTCAAATCTCTTTAGATTTTTAATTTTTGTATTCAACATTTACAAAATTTTAATTAGGTGTACATAAACTTTTGAATATCATATTTTCACAAAATTTACGCCTCACAAAGTAAGACTTTGTGATGGTTAGAAAAAGGATGATATATTCCAAAGGAACAAATTAAAAAGTTCCTTTACAATTAGATGGTGTAAAAATATTAAAATTAAAATACCTCGATGATATCTTAAATTTATTATTAGAATCAACTTAAAATGTTTCACTCTTATGCGGTTGTCTAATTGTATGCCTTCCAAAATCTAAAGTATCTATGACATGAAAATTATATGAATTTTGTTTTGTACAAAAAATTTAATTGAGAGAAATTGGATATTTAGATTGAGAAAGTAGTTTTCTTAGATGTATACATAGAGAATTTAAGAAATTTCAACAACCTTCCAATTAATGACATATGTAGCGTCAAATTCCAAAAGGCGCCTTTACGGGAACACATATCCAGTAAAGCGAACACAATGATGAAGTAGGGATACATTTAATTACTCCCTTTATTTTTCTGAATTAAGCACATATAGTATGATTTATATGCTACGAGAGTACTCCATCTAGAGCATGTCATACTTAATCTCATAATACGAAACTCTACTCACTTATTTACTTTAAATTAATACCCATCTAATGCTTTTGATCTTTGATTTTTAAATTGTAGTCTCTAAAACTTACTAGAAAGGTTTTATATTCAAAAGATGACCCACACGAAAGTCACATTATTATCATTGTCTATACATAGTTGTACACACTGTAAATCAAGGAACAAATCAAGGAATAAAAAAATGAAACAAGAGATATGAGTCACCATCAAAAGATATGTGCCACTCTACCTAAGGCCTATTGTGCCACTATCTACCTAACACCTAAAGGCTAGAGATTACACGGCTAAGTCAAATATTTAACAAAGAAAAAACTTTCAATAGCCTCTCCCAATCTAATCTATCTGAACACAGATTCAGATTGTAACGTAATTCTGAAAATTGTCGAACAGGAAGGGGCTTTGTAAAAATATCAGCAATTTGATCCTGGGATGATATGAATCGAACCTCTAATGCTTTTGCTGTCACTCTCTCTCTCACAAAGTGAAAGTCAACTTCTATATGTTTTGTTCTTGCATGAAACACTGGATTTGTAGAGAAATATGTTGCCCCCAAATTATCACACCACAAACAAGGTGGTTTGTTCTGATAAACTCCCAATTCGCCAAGTATAGATTGAACCCAAATTAATTCCGCAGTAGCATTGGCCAAAGCCTTATATTCTGATTCAGTACTTGATCTAGAGATTGTAGATTGCTTCCTAGAGCTCCAAGATATCAAGTTTGGACCAAAGAATATAGCAAAACCTCCGGTTGATCTTCTGT
>JANJEY010000002.1:66904673-66915297 GCA_024703695.1 Erythroxylum cataractarum | reverse complement strand
CTCTCTCCGTGGTTTTTACCCTATTGGGGTTTTCCACGTAAATCTTTTGTGTTCGTTTCTGTGCTTTCTTTCCAACACATAACATCAGAACTGCAGCAATTGTACATGTTGTTCAGAATTGAACTTATAAGCTACAATCTCCCAACATAGAATAGGAACCTGTTCTGCCACCTATCAATCTTATGGTAATCGATATTACAATGTATTTGAATGGAGCATTTTTGGAGTTAAAATTCTGGTATTATTGACAACTCTTCTGCTAGAGTAGCTGGACCTAGAGATATATAAAGTTTGCTCTTTGTATAATTAATACTTAACCCTAACATTCTTTTGAAAACTTGCAAGGATATCAAGAGTAGATGCATTGATTGTTTTTCAGCACTTCTTAAGAGTAGAATATCATTAGCAAAGGCCAAATTGAAGAGCTTAATCTCCTTACTTTCGTAATGGTATTTAAACTTGCCGCTTTGATTGATATTGCTTTTGGAACCCTATCTTTCTTTTCCTTTCTTTAAGGATGCGCTCGAGTGACTAGAAATTTTTAATTACTGATTTCAAAGTTTCAGAGGAACTTTTTAATACAAGGTGCACATTGCTGGGGCAATAAATAGAATAGATACATGGAAGTTGGAGTCAGTAGATATCCACAATTAATTGATCTTGCCATTTATATGATCTATCAATAACAACAAAGCTGTGCGTTAACTGGAGAAAGAAAACATCCATGTGCAATGCTTCATACCCAATCGTTTTCTGATGCTTTTTCATGACCTGATATCCGTATCATTTTCAAGTGGTTTAAAGTTTCAAGAGTATCAAGCCTTTTTCCAGAATTGAATTGAAATGGATGTATATAATTAGTTAAATGGACCTTCGAATTTTATTTAAACCAGCAGTGATAGGTAAGCATTGAAAAAAAATTTGGGCATATATCTTCACCAATCAAATTTTGATTTGATTACAAGTCTCATCACAAAAATTGAACTAGTTTGAAATTCACAAGGTTTAAGCAGCCCAATCTCAATACCAGATGATCAACAGTTGAAAATCCAACGCATTCGCAGGAGGGTTAGGGGATGCTACTACCATACTGCAAAATGCCCCTCGAGCTTGATTTTTCCATAGTAGTAAAAAATTTTCCGATCACCAGTCAGACAACCGTATATTTTTTAGAAGTGGACCATAAGCTGTTGTTCCTATTTAAATCTCTACTAGGTCACAAACTATTCTAATACAATATTGGTTAGGATAACAAGGATGGAGAGTAGTGTTATTGACAGAAAGAAAATTCTGAATTGTAAATTAGTTGCAAACGAGGACATTAAAATTTTAAGAAAGAAAATTTAGAAAATTTCGCATCTGATATGCACCTGAGTAAGATTCGCATCTAATATGCACCTGATTCCAAAGTCTTTTTGAATATTGGCGTTTAAAAAACAGTTTGAAGAGTTCACATGCTAGATCATAATTGTCTTTGTGTGTATCTTGTGTTTTCAACCTTCTTTTAGTAGCTAACCAAACTATGAAAGAAGTTTTAAGAGGAGTCAAGCTTGACCAACCAATTAACTTGCCCAGGTTACCATTTATTGGTGAGCTCTAATTAACTCTAGACAAGACTTGTTTTTAAAATTCTCAGATTTTTGCTTGATCCTTCAGACTCTATCAGATTTGGAAGCCTTTGGCTTATAACTAGCCAAGTTGTCCCTATGTGAGAGAAGCCTCTAAGGTTGCAGATTCATTAGTTCCTTTAAACAATTTGATTTAGTCTAGCATCAACAGGTAGCATATGTTTGAGATGTTGTGTCATTGGGATTGTATGCAATATTCATTATATTTCTCAACCCAAAACCAAGTATCTTCCCTGTTACCTAATGATCACTTCAAGATCATTCCTAATGGAACCCCTCAGTTTTAGCAGATGGTTTAGTGGCTAAGAGTAATCTTGTTTTTCTTTTAGATCCAAAAACCAGAAGCTATTAAACGATGAGTCCCCTTTTTTGCATTTTCCAATCACAGAAAGTGCCTTATAATCCGTTCTACTACTTTAACAAAGGTTTTTAACAAGCATAATATGAGAACTGCAGTAATTGTGAATATTGTTAAGTATTGAACTTATAAGCTACAATCTCCCAACATAGAATAGGAACCTGTTTTGTCAGCTAACAATTCTTTTGTTTATTGTATCAAAGAAAGGCAAACAACTATTATAATGTAGGTGTTCTTATGATAATTGATATTTCAATGTATTTGAATGGAGCATTTTGAAGTTGAAATTTTGGTACTATTGATAACTCCTCTGTTAGAGTTAGAGATATAAATTTTGCTCTTTGTATAATTAGTAATTAACCCTAACATTCTTTTGAAAGCTTGCAAGGATATAAAGAGTACATGCATTGATCGTTTGTCAGCACCACTTAAGAGTAGCTTATCATTAGCAAAAGACAAATTGATGAGCTTAACCTCCTTACTTTTGTAATGGTTTTTAAACTTGCCACTGTGATTTATATTATGAGAGACTGTCCTGGTTAAAGCCTCTATACTTATAGTAAAAAGATAAGGGGAAAGGGGGTCCCTTCAGCTAGCTCTATAAAAGATGGAAGTAGATTGACCATTGATTTTATAAGAGACGGTGAAGATACAATATTTTATCCATTCTATGGAAGTTTTTAGAAAATCAAAATCTTCAAGACTAGTTAGCACAAATCCCCATTCAAGAGAATCAAAAGTCTCATAAAAAATCAATATTTAAATTATAGCTTCTAATAGAATGCTTACAATGATAGTTCTGAAGAAAGACTTGGATGATTAAGAGATCGTCTATAATATTCTTTCCTCTTATAAAAACACTTTGGCTAGGATTTTATCAATTTCCTTAACATTACTTCTAGTTTCTTAGCTAGCATCTTCGAGATAGTTTCTTTTTACATGATATTGCAGTATGAAATAGGACTGAAATTATTGAGAGAAGTGGTTTAGAAATTTTTAGAACTGTACTGATGAATGTCCTTCTTTAGCATCCTTCTACTGGAGAAAAATTCAAGAATTGCTATTGTACCCATATATCCAACCTAATTCTAGGTATTTTACAAGAAAAGACATTAAAACCATCGGAGATTTTAGGTTCTATACTAAACAAACCTTCCTTTACTTCAGTTTTAGATAAAGACCTCTCCATATATTAAAGGATCGGTAAAGTCTTGAATGAACCTATTAAGTCCTTAAGCATTAGGAGTGGTCAACCTAGAAACACCAAGGACGTCTATGAATTGAGCAAAGGCTAACTATTTGAGTTCATATTGATCAATAATGGGAAGACCGTAAGGATTATGGATCATTGTGAATTTATTCAAGTTTTTTCAAGCTTTGATAGAGTTGTGAAAGAGTTTGGTGTTCTTATCTCAATCTTTAAGCTATAATACTTTTCATTTTTGCCTTCGGAAACTATTATGAATATCTAAAGCCTGGATATATATGTTGATTCGGTTATTTCAACCCTTTTTATCTATTCATTTTTTGGAGAATTATAGAAATCCTTTTGTGACTTATAAAAGCGATCTAATTATGATGAGATTAAATTCAATATCTGGAATAAGAGCTTTGTAGTTAAACAACTTTAGTTCCTCTTTGATAAATTAAGCTATAAAATCAACAGTTGAAACATTTTTTTTTCATAGTTAATCATAAGAGGAGATTAAACTTTAATCATGTAAAAATTGAGAGGCCATTTTTAATTTAAAATTATTTAAAGTAGTATTTAATATTAATAAATAATAGTATTTGACTACATTATTACCAAAAATGATATGAGCTATAGTATGGTATTCATATATTTGATATTTGTATATTTGAATTCTAATTTACTTTTTCGAAGTGCTTATAAGTGAAAACAACCTTACGTATATGTTTTTTCGCAAGAATGATAACTTTCTTTAAAATTCATATTAAAAATATTTTTACTTTATGCTATAAATGTTTATAATATGTATTAATTACTATAACTACTATGACCAAGTTGAACTATACATATATTTAGTTATACTAGCTATTACTCCATATCCTTGTGAATATTAATAAATTAGGAATTATAAGAAGATCGGTTTCTTTTAATTCATATGAATAAGTAAATGTATGTTTAATATTATCTACATATATGTAATGTAGATATGAAACACTAAATGAAGAAGTTTAAATGGATTAGGATTAACTGTATATGATATTAGTTCATTGTGGTATTTGTATTTATTAAAACAAATAGGTTTATGTTTATGACAATTATATACATAAATTTCTATATATACTAAATATACCATTAACGAGACATTGAAAATTATGAGGATACTTTTATATAACTCTAGGAAACATAAATTGATCCTTAAAGTACATTTGAAATCAAATTCACTTTCTATAAACGAATACTATTTTGTCATTTTATATTATATAATAATATTATAACAAAAGTTTAATATTTTATAAATTTAGAATTTAATTAAATGTAAAATAGTTATTAAATCTTTTTATAATAATATTTTCGGTAACAAATATCATCAATTTATTAAAAATACATATTGAAATATTTATATGTCATGTATGAATAAAAATATGATAATTTATTTAAATATAGTCTACATAAATGTATTTTTGCATATATTTAACATAATATTGAGGAGATGTGAAAATTATGAAAGTACTTTTATATATACCCTATAAATTAATACCTATAGTATTTATGCACGTTTTCTTATTACGAAATCCATTATATTCTTAATTAAAATAAATTTTGTGTTATACATATATATATATATATGTTAACATAATTTTATTTGTATAAAAGCTTGAATTTGAATAAATTTCTTATGTTCAGGTTAAAAATATAGTTGATAAACTAACTATACAAATTAATATCAATATAACATTAATATATGTTTATGTGATATATTAATATCAAGTCTTATTTTTGCAATTGAACTTCTTTCATCTTATCTATAGAATTGGTGTTATCCAATGACTTTGATTACTAGTACCGCATCAATCTTCAAATAAGAAGGCTGATTATGTTTGATATGTTGTTTCTGTAAGTCCTTTGTTTGCAGATTTTAGCATTATCTATAATGTTTGGTGATTGAATGGAAAATTGATTTTTCCGATCTTGTATAGTTTAATCATATATATTGTATAGCACTTTCTTGTCTCTAAATATCAATTTGAATGCATTCTTTTTATTAATGTTTAATTAAATGAATCTAGACTTTTTTATAAACTTCTAAATACATAAACCTAATCTTATCATTATTACATAAAATATTAAAACACTTCTAAATACACAAAGCTAATCTTATTACTTGTTATGATAAAATAATACATATAATTAAAATACTTCAAAACACAGTTATTAATATAGAAAATTTTGGATGAAAGTTTGAAGGCCGGGTAGGACCTTAATCCTAAAGTCTCTAAAACGACAGAGACTAATTATTGGACTCCCCTTCTTCAGTAGGACACTGTCATTATTAGGGTTGACTTATTGAATGGATTAGAAGGGTACACTACCATGTGGCACAAACGGGGAAGAGTCATATAAATAGTTCCCAATAATTGGGAACGACTCCAGCATTCTTGCCTTTTTCACAATCAATTGCCTTGGTTGTGAAACATAAAAAAATGATCATGCCCATGCATCACATTTCAAAGATCCCCAATCTTGTGCTGCATGTCTCCTCTAAATTCAATCCTCCCTTCCACTACTTCCTAGTATTGATCAATCACCTATTTGACCTATTTGCAAAGACCGTTTATGTCAAATTGTCGATGTCTACCATCAATAGCGCACTAGTTATACTTTCAATACAATTTTTGATAAATTTAATATCGTCTTGAAGGTTCTTCTACTTGGTGTAAATATATTAAAGACAAGTTATTTTCACAAAAATATACCACATGTCAAGCTTTAGTGAAATAATGCTTTGTTGACTTATTAAGTTATTGAGATACATCTTAATGAATTGATTTTGAAATATTTTAAATGAAATGTTTAGTTATATGTAATGTTTTATGATATAAATTAGGAAGCCAAAAGTCGTGATGAATTAATATTTGTATATGGATCATTTAGCATCTTTTATTAATTAAAATTTATACATAAAATTTAAACTTTTTATGCTTTGCCCATACCAAAAGGAAATACATATGACAAAATCTTAATAAAAGTGTTTTAACTACAAAAGACTGAACTATCTAGTCTTACGAAGATCCATTTGCTCAACTCTAAAGGATCTTGTTTGATGTATTTTAGTGGGTAGGTAACTTTAGAGGATTCAATTTAATAGCAGATCTTATCGACTCCAAATTATTAACATCCATAGGCAAGATGCAGTAACTTGGGTCTCAGATACCTCAAGTATTTTTCTAACAAATCTTGCTATAAGACTTTGCAAGAAGGAAGTGAGAAAGTTGCTTGGTTCAACCTCTTTTAGAAACGTTCCCTCAATAAGAAAGCCTCTATTTTCACATGATTGGTAATAAAGAGCAAGATCTATATAAAAAGTAGGTAGTTTGGTACTTATGACCCAGTATGTGTGCTTTGTAAAAAGACTAAAGAGGATCAAGGACATCTATTCTTCCAATGCAAATACCCAGAGCAGTTTAGAGTAGAATTTACATTGGCTATCTGAAACTTACTCAATTATGATTGGAACTCAACTCTAAATTGGATAATTTGCACTGCTAATCAGAGGTTGCAAGATGCCCTAATATACAAAACTACCTTCACAACTACTATTTATTCAATACGGAAGGAAAGAAATAAGAGGATTTATAGAAATGAGGAAGTTAGCAAGTACAACTTAGCTAAGGATACCATCAATTGGATATGGGCCATTATGATAGCTAAATCTGACCAACATGCTCTATCATCAGGAATGAAGATTAGATGGAATTTGTGGCAACTTATGTTAATTTTCATAATAGTTTTTGTAATTTGTTTTTGACTAAAGTTTTATAATTTATTTATTGGTGAACTCATCGTAATGCTTAGGATAACTTTGTTATAGTTCAATCAATAATTATTCAAATTTCAAAAAAAAGTGTTTTACTTTAGTTTATATATATATATATAGTATTTTATTGTGGACTTAGTTGTTATATATATATATATATATATTGATTAGTTGAATCAACTCCAAAATTTATTACTATAGTTTTAGTCTAGCTCTTCTTCATAAAGGATTGTTTACAAAAGGGGAGGCTTGCCATAGTAAGTAATAATAGCCACAATTACAAAGCTTAATTAGAAGGATGGACAGTCAAGATTGTGTGATATTAACAATCAAGATTAAAGTGATGATTCACCCTCCTATATATAATGGAAATGTTTTTGCATAGTGAGGGACTGCTAGATGCCTTAGAAAACATTCTTAAGAAATCTTTTAAAAAACAATTCCTTTCATAGTATTTATCTGTTTTAAGTTAGCTTGCATAAGAAAAATTGAGATGAATGTTTGAAGATTGATATTTCTCTAATGCATAGATGTTTAAATTAGGTTTGGTGGATTAATTTATTGGTATTTAAGAGACGATTTTTAATTATCTCAAAATGTTTGTTGTAAACTTGTGATAATATGGTGAATGATTAAAATGTTATCTTCAAGTGGCTTGAAATGTTACCTTAAGTGAGACTATACCTATGCATATTTGAGCACCAAAAATTTCATTTTCATGCTAAGTCCTAAAAAGAAACAGAGGAATTCTAATTATTATGCAAGTTTGATTGTTGAATTTGAAATAGTAATTAACCTAGAATATTTATGACATCTCTTAAGACATGGAAGAATATTTGACTAAGAAAATAACCGCTCTTTGATGTACATCACCAAATTGATTTCATTAAGTATAGTTAATTATCACCTTTTTGTAAAAAGTACCTCTGTCTCTAGATCTATTTATTCTCTCAGTGCATCTCTTTATTCTTTATACAATTTCTAAGATTGAATATATGGTGATTATGAATAAATCCAATAATTACGATCAAAGAGATTAAATTTACCAAAACGATAATAAATGTCAATCATAAATAAACATTATCAACACTGGTCTAACACGATACCATATTCTAGAAAATGGGTCAATCACAAACCCTTGTTGGTGTCATGTTGCTTAATTTCTTTAATGTTTCTAAGATTTTGACATCTTTAAACTTGAATCGATTTTTGATGCCTTTTATACAATTGTTGGCGATCAAGTCAACATCCAATTGACTTTAATATCTTCTCCATTAGAAAAATATGGAGAATAATGCACTCAAATATGAGATTTCTCCTTAAATCATCACCTATAAGTTAATGAATCAAACATAAGAAAACATTATACAATTCTCATAAATATGCCATAAATGTGCTAAATTACAAACTAAACCCTATAAACATGCAACATATGGACTTACCAAATTCCCTCACATTTAAATCATTGCTTTTACTCAAGTAATTATCAATAAATAACCTAACTACAATAAGAAACAATTCCACTTGTGCATATGTATAGTACAATTTAATATGTTCTATAAGCCTTCAAATCCCTAGCTGTCCTTAGTAGAGGAGTTATAGTCTCCTAAATGTTTACTATAATGATACCCACAATCATTAACCATTAATGATTAGTTAACTTAGAAGTTAATAATATAATATGTATACATATTTAAGCCTGAATGGAATTATAAAACTTAGACACATTATATTTATTAAATAAATCACTATAAAAACAAAACAATGCAAATAGTATTTTACGTCCTTTATCAAGCTCTAATACTTTAAATGGACATGTTTTTTACAAGATATCACACATTTATACTAGTGTTTGAAATTTCAATGAGGTACATTCATCATCTTCTTATGAAATTAAACTTTTAAAAAAAGAAAAATGTGTATTTAATAAATGGTAAGTGTAAAACATCCACACTATGACAACGTTTGATCCCATTTACAAAACATGATTCATCATACATTTCCTTAAATTACATTTCGTACCAAACCAATCTAATTTGCCTAATTACATAAACTATCTGCTTCGCACCTTCTACGATTCTAGTCAGAGGTGATCTAGAGAGACTTTAGTTGGTGTAATCAAGATCTAGATTTGTAGGTACCTTAATTTGCATCCTACTTCAAACTTGATTAATGCATGTTCCATTTTAGTACTATTTTAGGATGTTGCTAATATCCTTCCTTTTTCTTGGCAAAGCTTAAGATATTCTTGAAGCTTGTTCTTCAAGTACTTCTGAGGTTTTGTTGTTGGATAGTTTCTTAGGTCCTTCTAACTTTTTGTTTTTTGGCCAGCTAAATAATTGTGAAGTACCTTTTGTTCTCTATATTTGATTAGAATGTTTCACATAATTGACTCTTTAGAGATTTCATTACCACTAAAGCATTTATTGTTTTGCTCTTTCCATATAATATACATGCAAAATACCATTTTTTTTAATGTTATGTGATTTGATGATTTTCTTATCTTCTTGAATCTAATTGAGAAGTTGTTTAAAGTATAAATCTACTATAAGCATAAAAGTCAAGTAATCTCTAATATTTTAATAAATATATAAAAATAAAAACTTCTTTGAATTTGATTGCAGTGAGGCCAAAAGGATAAGTAGATAAAGAAAAGGAATATGAGATAACAAAATATTCTTAATTAATAGAGCAAGTAAATGAAGAAACTAACAAAAAATCTTCACCAACTTTTATATCTTGCAAAAATTCACTCTCCATTCTTTTCAATTGCAAGAAAATAATGTTATTCGATTTTCACAATGTTCTTTTTTCTTTTTTTGTTTTGTTATAAATTTTTCATTTCAAATTGTCTTTCTATACACATCACCATCTCTCCCACGCTTATTTCTTTACATATTGTATCCACAAGCATTAAATCATAAGTAAAAAGTTCTAGTAATCATGGATTACTACAAGAAAAATGTAGATTAACGACGAAAATTTAACAACAGAAAAACTTTCATCGGCAATTAGTGACGGAAATATGCTTTCCGTCACTAAAATTGACTGATTTAGCAACGATACTAATATTCATCGTTAAATTTGGAGAAAATTTGTCCCGGCAAAATTTGCAATGGATATTAGCTACGGAACAATATAGCCGTCGGTAATAAATTTTCGACGAAAAATATACCATTGGAAATTAGCGACAGGAAACATATTTCCGTCACTACAATTGAGTAATTTCGCTATGGTACTAATACTTGTTGCTAAATTTGGAGAGAATTTATCAGGAAAAATTTAACGACGGAATTTAGCAACGGTATATGTTCCGTCGTTAAAAATGGAGGAAATTTTTGGTGGAATAAAAAATTTTGAGTTTACCTACGGAATTTTCCGTAGGTAAATGAATTTAGAGACGGAAATTTTCTTTCTGTTGGTAAAAAGAAGAGAATTATTAACGGTATAAATTTTTTTGAATTTATCTACGAAAATTTCCGTCGGTAATTCTGTCAGTAAATTCTTTTTAAATACAAACTCACCCGACATGTCCCTCCCATTTCTATCTTCTTTTTCCTTTCTTCTTCTTCCTTCTTCCTACATCTTCTCTTCGGTTTTCTTGGAGCTCATTTCTCTGTTGTGGACTCCTT
>JANJEY010000002.1:66892177-66903200 GCA_024703695.1 Erythroxylum cataractarum | reverse complement strand
ACAAAAAAAAAACTGTTGGTAAATATATTAGATTTTACCGACGGAAAAAATTCCGTCGCTAATTACCGACGAAATTACAAAATCAATTGGTAATTTTCTGACAGAAAAATTTATTGATTGAACAAAAAAATCGTCGGTAAATTTACCAATGGAAATTTTTACCGTCGGTAAATTTACCGATGGAAAATTTTACCGTCGATAAATTTACCCACGAAAAATTTCCATCATTAAATTTAATAACGGTCATATCTCCGATGCCTTTTTTCGTGAATAAATTCCGTCGCTAAATAAGCTTACCGACGGAATATGTAAAAATTCCATCGATAAATTCTGTCGCTAAACTCAAAGTTCTTGGGGAAAAATAATAAAGAAAAGGCTAAAATTTTATACAAGGCTCAAAGGGTACACTAATTGATGGGTACACTAATTGATCATTATCGAAAAGGTTGGAAATTTGGCTTAAATGTAAATCCTAAGTGTCTTTGTTATTTTAATGTTTGCACACATCTTACATATAATCTCTAAGAGATGAAATGCAAGTTATAGGAGTCTAAAATCAAAGAAGATATCTATATTAAAAAGAAAACAAATTTGGCACATTGACTTAATTTCTGACATGGTAACTTATGTCAAATCAAAGCATCGTCACCTAATGGATTTGTTTTCTTATTGATCACAAAATCAAGTTAGTATAGTAATCATTTAATTATATTATGCATCTAACTTTTAACATCCAATCTAAACTAAGAATTTATGTATAAATTTATACTATCAACCTAAAATAACCAATGTGATTCGAAATATAACAAAAAGAAATCTAAAAACGTACAAATTTAAACGTAAAATGTAGAAACATACAACTTCAAAAAATTATTAGTTATAACATAAAATAAA
This sequence comes from Erythroxylum cataractarum, assembly GCA_024703695.1. Classification (NCBI taxonomy): domain Eukaryota; kingdom Viridiplantae; phylum Streptophyta; class Magnoliopsida; order Malpighiales; family Erythroxylaceae; genus Erythroxylum; species Erythroxylum cataractarum. The sequence goes on along the minus strand of JANJEY010000002.1, from coordinate 66,902,306 downwards.
AAATTATTTTAACATAAAATAAAGAAAATTAGATTATTATAAATTTATCCCCCACTTTTATTCATGATATTATCCTCAATGTTAGACAAGTAAGAATATAAAAGAAATCATGAAAGATAACTAAGGTAAATAAATCTCTTCTAGTTTGATGCTAAGTTGATGAGGTAAAATCCAAGAAAATATGGCAAAAGAACATATAAAACAAGTTAAATGAACATTAGAAGAAAGCTTAAAAATAAGAAATTAAAATAAAAGTAAAGTAAAGATTGAATGTTAGGTTGCCTTGTAATAAGCGCTACTTTATAATTTTTTTACCTAGACTTCCTATTCAGCTTTTCACTCATCCAAGATCTTTAATGGGATGAGCTCGATTGTCATCCTACATTATTGTTAAAGAAAATGAGATGGTATTATGATAAAATTATTTTCTTTTGAGTATACATGATACAAGTGAGAAGGGCATTTTATTCATATCAAGCCTAGGTGCTTCTTTGGTAGATAGTAGGAGTTTAGGCTTTCATCCTCCTAATTCCTCAATGACACAATAATGTCAGGATCTATAGCTCTCTATCCTTCCAACCTAAAAGCATACTATACAAATTTAAGATCCTTCTTTTTATCATTACGTCCTAAAACTAAACATACTTTCAAAAGATTATCATAAATAATTTTAGGAGATTCATCACACATAATAGAGTTACTAACATCCATGTTATAACATATATCATTAAGGATTGTTCCTTTCAAATTATTAAAGATGTTGAACCTCACATTCTTCTCTCATTTGTAAGCTTATCTAACTCTTGCATTTCCTTGTCTTTATTAGCTGCAACATTAGTTGTTTAGCCATTCCTTATGTGATGGCTAACAGTCTCTCATAGGTTCACCTCTATGTTATTAGGAAGTTTGCTTGACCTTCTTTTTCCTATCATCCTAGATATGTAGTTCACTTAAATCTCCAATTGTAAATGGATGCATAATATATTGTACCACTATTTTAAGTCAACCTATACAAGATTTAAGTTTATCCAATTTGTCCAATTTTACATCAATAAAATATATAACCTGATTGATCATCTATTCCTTAACATTACATTTTGAAGACAATACTTGTTGAAATGATGGATGTTATTAGAACTTAGCTAGTCCTATAAGTCCAACCACTCTAAGTCTCTCCTCCTTCTATAAACTATTTGGATAGTTTCTCTATCTTATATTATAAGTGTTGAAGAAATGATAATTTCTAACATTTCTCATGTAAATATTTATATAATTAGCATGTTTATAGTAGTTTACTGTAGGCTCCATGTTTATACATATATAAAAGTGATGCTATCCAAGCCACATTAATAGCATACAGATCAACAAAATCTTCTTCTAGTTTAAAAGATTAGCTACTTATGATGCAAAATATAAAAATGCTTGAACCTCATAAAAGGGAAGCTTTCAACTTTTCCATTATAGCGTTAGTAATTTGGTGTTAGCTCCAATTTTATATGTATAGGAGGGATTCTTATGCATGAACATTAATAGCATGTCTCCTGTTACTTATGTCAGGGTTTAACAAAGTCTTATTCTAGTTTAAAAGATCAGCTACTTATGATGCTAAGTCTAAAAGTACTTGAACTTCATAATGTAAGCTTTTGACTTTCCTTATACAACCTTAGTTGATTAACTTCTAGACAAGGTTTTAATGATTTCTTTGACCTTCTCAACAAACTTTTTAGATATGGTCCCTTTAGAAACATTCTTAATCAAAGCTAACACGTCAATGTAAGGCTTTCATACAAGAAGCACATAACTAATTATAAATAGTAATAATTTGTGGTTATTGGTTAAATAAAACTCTATATTGTTCATCTGCCTTAAGGAATGCTTCTCCCATTTTTTGTGTCTAAAACTCTAAATTTACATCCTTAACTCTATGGTCTTTTATAGAGAGAAGAATTATAGCATAAAGGCATTATAAACTTTGACCCACTCCTCAAAAGAATCCACCTCGATCTAGAGCAACCAGGTCCTTACTTGATCTCTCATGTAACATGGAGATCATTTCATTTGAAGCTCATTATCTATAAGGACATTCAATGGAAGTGTTTGGATCACGAAATAAACATCAATAGCAAGTGGAGATAGACTTGCTTTAACTCTTAGTTTTTTGCCCTTTGGCTCAACCTAATATATGAGGGACTAGCACTAATCACTAACATCTGAATGTCTCCCATAATATTTGAGGTGGCTACCACTCTCTAGAACTAACAACAATATTAAGTTGATGTGTGCATCCATCTCTTCTCTCCTTCTTGCTCTATTTTGTATGATAGTTTGCTAGATTTCAAGATCAAATTGAAGTAGGTTATCTAAGTTTTTACTCTTGGATCTCCTATCTTATATTAACTACTTAAAAACAAACAAAGGAAGAAAATAAAAAGTTAAGAAAACTTGAAAAGACAAAAATAGTAATTTAATAGTCTTCAAAGTTGGCAAAAAATTGATTTATTTTATTTGCAAGTACACATAACCAATTATAACAAGTTATAAAAACTGGAATATTCTAAAATATCAATCATATGAGGACTATAACTACTAAATTTTATTAATGCTAACCAAACAATCAAACTAAACAAATAAGGATGTAACAAATCAAATAAATTTCTCACATAATGAATGAGATGATTAAATGGAAAGAAGAGTCAAGATAATAAAATGCTAATCTTAACCAAATAATCAAACTACAAAAATAAGGATTTATAAAAAATAATTAAATTTCTAAATTAATAAAGCAAGTTGATTAAATGACAAAAAGGAGTGAAGATAATAAAATGTTAGAATTTTAAGGTTCACTTATGAGAAATTTCAGTTATTATGTAAGTTTGATAATCAAGGTTGAAATAACAATTAAACTAATATCTATACCCTCTCTCAAAGCACACAAGAATATTTGATTAATTAAGAAATCACCTAATTGACTTTACTAAGTATAGTTAATCTTTTAGTTATCATCTTTTTATCTATAATATCTCTATCTCTAGATTTAGATATTTATTCTTTTAGTGAATATAACTTTCCACATTTTAATCTTTCATATAATCCCTAAGATTTAATCTATGGTGATCAAGTATAAATATAATAATTAATATTAAAGAGAATAAATTCAACTAAATAACGATAATTTATGTATTAATAATAAAATATCTAATAGAAACTATATCCCTAACCTTACATATGGATTTGGTAACTAAACAGAAAGAAAATAAATCAATATTATCATAAAAGAAAGAAAAGAAGAAAAGATGGAGCAAAATATATGAAAGTATCGTATAATTCCACATAAAACATGTCTTAAAAGTACTAATTTACAAAATAATTTAATCCTTATAAAATCTAACATATGGATTTAACATGTACTTTGAACAATGAATGCTTATTTACCTATCAATGCTTTAACAATGGAATTTTATTAATGGGGAATAACCAATTTTTCTATATTTCTAGTATGAAAAATAATCATATCAAGATGAATGAATGATAGTTTAATGAGAATTTTGATAAACACTAAACATATTTTAGATATAAAAAAGGAACTTAATTTTTCTTAAATACCTTGATGCCAATAGGTATAGTTACATTAAGGGAGCTAAAGATTTCAAAAACATAAAGTATGCCTTAATTATGATGAAAATCAAGATGATTAGTACCCTATCTATTATAGATGGAAAATTGTTATAAGTACAACTTTAGTAACATCTTTACTGGATTGTGTTGCTAACAAGTTATCATATGAGGTTATGACATATAATTGAGAATGCAAAATGTTGTTGAGTTAGGGAGAAGTACTAATTGAGAAAATAAGTTAATATTAAATTTTCTCTTAGCATTGCATCTTTTGAAAGCTTTTTGTCTGAGCATTGTATCTTTGGAAAGCATAAAAAGTCAACGTGAATTTATAACTAATGTAATTTAATGATAGTTGTATCTATTTTAAAAGACGTTTTAATTGTTCATTCATTTACTTATTGGCATATGTTGATAATACTAATAGGTACATGTTTAAAGTTAGTAATGTGAAATCTTTATTGAGTAGCAAGTTTGGAAAGAAAGATATAAGAGAATGATTTTTTACAATATAGAAATCCTTTAAGACAAAAAAAGAAAGGGATACACTATCTCACTTGAAAAAATATATTTAGAAGATTTTAAGGAAATTCAACGTAACAAATGTCATATGATTTAATATTGTTGTCACATCTCATTTCAAACTTTCAGTTGCTCATTCATTGTAAAAAAATTTCAATATTGATTCTATATATATATATATATATATTAGATATTCTACAATATGTACTTTCCCTATTATTTTCACATGATGCATAATCATAAAAAGGAGTGCTAATAGGCTATATAAAGATATCTATAAGGCAACACTAGTGCATGCTTATAGTTTACAAGCAAAAAAGGAGAATTAGATGGTTAGGTTCACTCACATTATGTAGGTAATATGTGTTTTTCTTAGTAAGTAGCTTATAGGTAATTGAAAAATGAACTACAATTATACTCTCAACTGTAAAAGCTAAGTATATAGTTATTATAAACTCTTTCAGAAAAGTTACCTGATATATTTGATAACTATCATCCTTATTATGAGACCACAACTATTTATTATGATAGTCAATGCATTATTAATTTAATTAAAGATAAAATGTTCTAAATGATCAAACACATTAGTATACGATACTATTTTCTCGGAAATATTATTTTTATTGTAATATTATTATAAAAATAGATACTACAAATAACCTACCACATATGATGGCAAAGTCTCAATATTTTTAAGTTCAAACGTCATTTGAACTTCATTAAAATTATTAATTTCATATAATATAGAACATATTTATGAAATGTGAAACTACGTTAAAATACATCTAATTGAAATTAGGATTGAGATTTTGTAACATATAACGTAATTTGAAGATGTTTATACATTCAATATTATTTAAAAAGTGTTCTTTACAAGTTAACGGACAATATTTTCTGAAAAAAGATACAAGAACTCCTATAAAATTTACCAGACATATAAGTAACAGCTACTAATGATCCATATAAAACATTACATAATTTAGCATAGACATACAGCTTGACCTGAAGTAGAAATTATATACATCATACTCTCTCTTTTACGTAATATATTTTTTGATAATGTGCAAATGATAAACATCCTTTAGATCCTACACATATGGAGGCCATTTCGCAGAAGAAAATCATGCATCCCTCTCAGGGGCAGATCCAGAATTTTTTTTGAAAGGGGGCAAAATTTTATTAAGAACATATTTTGATTTTTAATGAGGGCAAAATTTTAATATGAGTAAAATTTTATTTTTTTTATAAAGACAAAACCTAAAATAATAATATTTTTATAGAGCATTTGTTGGAGGCAGTGGGGCAAGTGCATTGTAGATCCGCCACTGATCCCTCTTGATTTGCTTGTTAATTACATGGTCGTATTTTTTAATAAAAAGTATTAATATTTTAAACTTGAAATCTTAACCAATTTTTAAAATAGTAATTAAAGTGAGAGTGAGCTAATTAATTAGGTATTTATTATAAATATTAGGCATTATCGTGTTGAACACCATATAATTTTTTGTATTGTTGTTGTTGTTGTTGTTATTATTATTATTATTATTATTATTATTATTATTATTTAATAATAATAATATTATTTTCCTAATTAAAATGATTATTTTATAATATTTTTATTATTGAACCTCCTTTATTCCTTCCATCAGTTAAATTAGTATATTAAAAATTTGAGATATTTTTTAATATTAATATATTTTTAATTTTGAATAGTATTTTATTAAAATTATAGCTATATGTTTATTTGATTTGTCTTACACAGAGTAGAGTTCACTAATAATAATTGAACTTGGGTCAATCATTATAAAAAAACATATATATACATATATATATATATATAATTTTTTAATATAGACATAATATAGAATTCAGTAACAATAATTGAGCTTGAGTTAATTATTGTCAAAATAATTAGATTATTTGGATAGTTAACTCTTATTACTTACAAATCTTTTAATAATTTTATGTATATTAAATATGGATACTCTAACAATATATAAAGAGAAAAATTAGATTTCATATTTATTATCAGTCCTATTCTAATTTCTGTTTTAAGTGATAAGTTTCTACATACAGATATACTATATAGATATAGCTGTAGCCTGTAGGATGTCAACAAAGTTGTTGATGTCGGCGACCGAACATGCAGTACCCAAAAGATGGACTCGCAATCACGACTTCATATAATAATGTATAGCTGGCGACCAAGTGTCATTGTGGTATCGGGATATGCAACAGTTTAAAGTCAAATTGTAAACTGGATATCTTAAATTCTGGTTGCATAAGTCATTGCAAACTTAAATGTTGTGGATGCAATTTTGATTGTCAAGGGCAAACCAAAGGTTAGTTTGCATAACTTGAAAACACTGTGAGGATCCTATTTCAGTAGTTTTAATATCGGATTAAAAAAGCCATTTTAATTTACTTATTTGAAACTCGAAAGGCAAACAGTATACGTACGTGAGTAGTGTTCAAATACGTTATTGGAATATGTTACCAAGCAGTGGATACTGAGTAGCACCAATTGTGTTTGTGTGCCCCTGACAAAATTCCATTCTGATCAATCGAAATGACAAGACCACACATTATTTCATTACTTTGTAGGCGTTAGCAGTGGCTGGTTATTAATAGATTGTCGAAACAGAGCAACAAACTGTTGTCCCAATTAAAGACGGCTCTCTGCACTGACTAGCAAATTGAATACTTTGCTTCAGACTGAAAACCAGACTTTTCTTGATCACCCTACCTAGCATTAATTCCCTCTACGGTTGGGAGCACATTTCTTTCCCCTGGTTGGCATTCGTGGTTCTTAAATGTGCAACTTCAACCACACAACCAATCACTTCTGGCTCTATTTAAGACGAGCTGGTAGGCACTAAGCCCTATTGAGCAAAGGTTCTTCCCAAAAATTTCTAATCTGCTATTTGCTAAATTCTATGCTGAAGGCAACAATGGTGCTTCCAAATGTGAAACTTCTCATCCTTTTGGCACTGGCACTCATCCCACCGCTCTCAAATGCTGTGGACATCCATCAGGTGAGGCAGTTGGCAGCTAAAAACAACGTTTCCTGTGTTCTGGTCTTCGGAGACTCTAGTGTGGATCCCGGAAATAACAACCGCCTTGCGACAACCATGAAAGGGAACTTCCCTCCTTATGGTAAGGACTTCTTTAACGGCCGACCAACTGGAAGATTCACCGATGGTAGACTTCCCACAGACTTAATAGGTAATATAGCTGCTGCGTGTCAACAAAATCTTCCCGCTTTCAACGTGTATTTATTTTCTTATGCAGCTTCGTCTACTTAAAAAGCTTGCTATAGACTAGCTAGACACTCTTTTGATCTGCCCCTCTGGTTGGAGGTATGAAATTTGAAGATTTAGTCCTTGTATTACGATAAAAACTTATGTAGGATTTCAAATGCAAGTGGGTATGAGTGATTTCTCAAACTCTCTCTATTTTTCTCTCTTTTTGTTCTCACTATGAACATTTCTGCTGCATATATATCTCTTGAGGTGATATTATTGATGCTATGTCATTGCACACATATATATATATATTGAACAACGTGGGTCACTTATTTAATGCCATGAGCGCCTTTTATTTTTTAAGATATATTGATTATTTAAAACTGTTTTTGGTCAGCTGAGGCCATTGGTTTCACAAAGGTAATCCCAGCCTTTCTTGACCCCAACTTGAAGCAAGCAGATTTGTTGCATGGCGTTAGTTTTGCTTCTGCTGCTTCTGGCTACGATGATTTCACTGCAAATCTATCCGTAAGGCCTATATACTCCCAGAGTCCCTCCCAGTTTGTAGATATATATATGCGTGTGTGTGGTACTGAGATTTGGTTTTTGTTCTCATGGTGTGATATATAGGGTGTATTGACTGTTTCAAAGCAGCTTGAGTATTTCAAACATTACATAATCCACTTGAAGCGAATGGTAGGAGAAGAGAAGGCCAAATATATCATAGGAAATGCTATAGCAGTTCTCAGTATGGGCACAAATGACTTCCTTCAAAACTACTACATTGAACCAATTCGGTCCATGCAGTACACTGTGGAAGAGTACGAAGATTACTTGGCATCTCGCATGTATCAAGATATTAAGGCGCGCTTGTCTCTGTTTATAACTAACCTTTCCTTTAGAATGAATTGAAATTTGAAACATCTAAAGAAATGTGGACTTTTAGATAATAACAGCGTTGGTTGACGTGCTGGGTGCAGGAAATGCATAGGCTGGGGATCACAAGATTGGTGGTTGTGGGGGTACCTCCTCTGGGGTGTATGCCACTTGTAAAGACCATAATGAACCAAAACACATGTGTTGAAAGCTACAACAGAGTAGCCTTCGCTTTCAACTCCAAAATTAAAGCCAAATTGGCCATTCTCAGACACACTCTTGGCATAAGAGATGCTTACACTGATTGCTACTCTGTTATACTAAATGCCATCAAGTCACCTAAAGAATTTGGTGAGTTATTTACTCTTTTAGCACCAACAATCAAGTTTTCTCTTAATGTGGTCCCCCTTCCTACTTCACTTTCCATTTCCAACAAATCCCTTCCTATTAAGAAGAAAGAAGAGAATGATACCGCTTGGTTGCAGGTTTAGAGGAGACATCAAAGGGATGCTGTGGATCGGGAACAGCGGAGTATGGGGACACGTGCAAAGGATTGACAACATGCCCAGATGCATCAAAGTACGTATTCTGGGATGCTGTTCATCCTACTCAAAAGATGTACCAAATCATTGCCAACGAAGCCATGATGGCCCTTAATGACGCTCTCTTAAGATAAAACTATAAATCAAATCCTATATTCCCTTTTCTTTTTCTTTTTACGGGTATTAACTGATACAAGAACCAAATCAGTTTGGAGAGAAAGTGTAGAGATACTGAGCCAATATTTCAGCTTTTTAATTATGGAGATTATCAACATTTAGTTTCCACTGATGTGCTAGATTGTATACTGCTGGAATAGGGCGTGGAAACTGGAAAGAGCAAGCCACTGATTTGTTAATGCCTCTATTTGTGCCATGTTGTTTAAAACGATATAATAAGATTTGAATATGTTATTGCTTAAATTTGTCCCTGCGATCCCCAAATTTAATATAGTCCGAATTGTTGGATTCTAAGTATAAACATATAAGGGAATATGGGATTCTCATCTGAACTGGATACGAGTTATAAAAAGAGGGGAGTTCAGAAAAATACAAATCCAACGTACAGAACAAAACAAGGGCCCCAGGCTGTATGCATTCCTCGCAGGTCAAGCAGACCATGAGGGGCTGTCTTTATGGTTGTTCCCTGAACTATACCAGATAATCATAGTGAAGTCCCTTGAGAGAGGCTTAGTCGCATGAAGTATAAGAAAGATCCGAAAGTTACGGGAGATTCCAAGTAGTGACAGTTCTTTCACTGTGTTTGAGATGTATGCTTTTAATAATTTATGAGTTCTCTCAGCTACTTATAGAGTGAATTTAGAGGTGTAGGAGAGTTCATTTTCTTATCATAATTTTACTTTAATTTTAATTTTATAATTTAAAATATTATTAATAAAAAATAGTAATATGAAGATGGATAAGCATAGTAGAGAGTAATTGATGAAAAGAGTAAGACAATTAAAACAGGAATTCCAATCACTTACAGCCTGTTTGGAACGTGAATTCAATTCATCTATTTGGAACTTAAAAAAGAGCATGATTTGAATTCTTTCACGAATCTAATTCCAACTTTCTTAAGGGGTTGAATTCACGTTAAAAATCACGTGAATTCAACCCAACAACTGCGTCTTTACTACACTCACAACAGCAACCAACCTATAATATATATTATTACTACTTATCTTCTTAATCTATACACATCAATTTATATTTGATTTAATAATTAAAAATAATTTAAATAAATATTAAGTTTTAGATAAAAAGTTAATTTTTAAAATGTTTCATTTTATTTAATTAATAATTTATTTATAAATATTATATAAGAGATAA
>JANJEY010000002.1:66813780-66824712 GCA_024703695.1 Erythroxylum cataractarum | reverse complement strand
CATACACGATATCACAATTTGCACCATTAAGAGTATTCAATAATGCACATGTATGAAATGAATTATGTACAATGCATATCCATGATAATCTCGGGTATCACTCTAAAAATTCTTCACAACACTATCCACATAGCAAAACTCATCTAAGTATAACTAACACTTAGGTTTGTGCCTCACTAGAACTATTGAAAACTTAATTCATTACTCACTGTCTTACTTTCAGACTTTCCAAAACACCCTTTTGGGTCTACTGTTCACATACAAGCAAAAGGTGAAATTGAGGTAATTTGGTCATACTCTCTTCTAGAAAAGTGTTTCCCTAAGTCTTATCTTTTAATTGACACCAAAATTACTCAATTTGGATCAGTAATATGGAAAATATACCTCAATTATTTTCGGACTATTCTTAATCAAAACAGTTTTCTATATACAACTTCCATCAAGAAATTGGACACCTTAGAAACTGAATCAAGATTAAGTGTCTTCATGAGATTTGTATCCCTATTTCTCTAGTTTACTCTAAATAAAAAATCACCTCAATTGGAATCCTATAGATCAAAATATCATCAAAATACTGAAGTGTGTTCAGTAGAATAACACCAGTTCATACTCCTTTAAGACCACACTCACTGCATCTGTCTCACTCTTTTCACTCAATATTTCTCCATTAATTCCAAATAGATATGATTATTGGTGGGGATTTATATCAATTTATTACAAATATAATGGTTCAAGAATCAAATCATTTGGATGTCTACAGAAGAAGTTAGGGCTAAAAGAATCCAACATATTCATGTCCGTATGCATATTGTACATGTCTTGGAACAATTGCCATAACTCTCATTAAAGGTGTCAGAATGACTTATTTTTTAGACCATTGGAAAGAGGACTTTGAGATCTACAATTGTTATGAAGACCTCGAAGGCCAATTCTATCGTCTGACTTCTGTATCGTCTCACTTTTGAATCATCTCACTTTCCTTTCGTCTTATTTCCATCATCTCATTATCTTCCGTCTCATTATCTTCCGTCTAATTTTCTTTCGTCTCATTTCTTCGATCTCATTTTCTAAGGTCTCATTTCTATTGTCTTATTTTCTATCGTCTCATTTTCTTGCGTCTCATTTTCTTTTGTCTCATTTTCTTCTGTCTCATTTCTATCGTCTCATTTCTTCCGTCTCATTTTCTTCGGTCTCATTTCTATCATCTCCCGTCTCATTTTTATCATCTCATTTCTTCCGTCTCATTTTCTTTCGTCTCATTTCTTCTGTCTCATTTCTTCCATCTCATTTTCTTCTATAGAACGTCTCCACTTATAAGGACCATAACTTTTGACTCCGATGTCTAAAATTTTTATACTATATACTGTTAGAAAGATAAAATTTCCAGAGACATCTTTGCTAAAATCTCTTTATATCAATCCCAAATTTGCCCCCAAAGTCCGAAGACGAATTTTCCCTACACACACCAATGTATTGGACCAACTTCATAACTTCATGAAATTTTGAGACTTTTAGGGACAAAACTGAAATTTGATGTCTTCATACAAAATGTAGTCATATGTCTCTAATTTAATTCAAATTAAGAATAATCTCTTTTAGACAACTAGAGAAAACGTTATGGCTAAAAGACTGAAGTGTATTTAGTGAACATTTTTCAGATTTTCAAACTTTCAATATTTTACATCACCAAAACACCAAAAAAAATTTTAAAAACTAATTTAACACTATAACTGAATTTATTTCTTCCCAACCACCCAGTATTTATGAATAAACAAGTAAATGTCATTTTCTATGCAGATGACAGTAATTTATCAACTTTATTTCACAAATCTCCTAACTCTAAAGGATTTCTTCACCACTTATCAGCTGAAAACTTCAAAATCTTCAAGCCCTAAACTCCACACGTTTTACGCACTCCACTGAGTATAATGACTAGCTTCTAGTTTTTTTTTTCCTTTAGGATAGAGGATACAAATGGCAAAGTGGGTTTGGTGAAGGAAAGGAAAATCATAGAAGTCTCTTAGAAGGTATTTGATGGAAAACTCTGTGTATGGGAAGAAAAATTTGAAGAAGATCATAATGAAGCAAGAACTTTGACAAGACTTAACCTGTCACCTCTCCAAGAATAGTAATCTACTTCTAGCAAGAGTACAAAAGCCTAAGTGACACTTGTCACTTTCCTACTACCTAAACTCTAACTTAGTTTCTTTTGAAACTAACTCCTTTAACTTTCATCTTCACAACCCAACTATTTCCAAAGCTTCTTTTTAATTTCTCTTTCCTATTTTCTAAAATTCTCAGAATTTATTCCAAAATTCCCCAAAATTCACAAATACCATTTTTGCACTAATCACTAACATTTCCCTTGTCAAACATTCATAATTCTCAAAAATTCACAAATTAATCCAATTATACCTAGAATTATTCATGAATGCATGTACAATTTTTTTTATGTGTGGATACATTTACTATTCACGTATAAGTGTATGACATATTATGCATGAGCATAAAGAAGCATTTATAAGCCTCTCATTAGTCACTCACATTACCATTCTAATCCTCCCACAAGTAATGGGATGTTACATAGTTGAACTGAAAGAAGTATAGAAAACGACCAATCCTTACGCTAAGTCGATGATGGGGAAGTGTTATAGGTGCAGCCAACCTAGGCACAGATCCGATGAATGCCTTAATAGAAAAGGTATTAATATAGTAGAGAAAGAAGTCGACGAAGAATTTTGTGAGCCTGATGGGGATGATGGCGAGGAAGAATATGAAGATGATGATGGCCAATAGCAAAATTATATGATTAGAAAACTGATGTTAGCCCCTAAATAAGAAGTTGTTACCTAACAACACCAATTATTCCACACCAGGTGTACTATCAATAGGTGTGTGTTTGACATGATCATAGATAATGGTAGCTCTGAGAATATTATTGGTAGAGAGGCAGTGATGGCATTGCAGCTACTGGTAGAAAACACACCCTAATCTTACTTCATTGGATGGATAAAGGCGATAGAGAAGATCCAGGTCAATAAGCATTGTAGGGTACCTTTTTTCCATTAGTAAATATTGTGATGTAGTATATATGGATACTTATCATTTGTTGTTTGGTAGGCCTTGGTAGTTTGATGTAGATGCGCAATATACAGGCAAAGATAATGTGTATAAGTTTGAGAAGGAAGGGTGAAGTTTAACAAATAAATGTCCTAACACTTCAAAAGTAGAGGAGCAGTCATTTATCACCATCACACAATATGAGGAAGAAATGGAGGCTCCCATGAAAGAATCCAAGGTCGTTCATGCCTTGATTGTGAAACAAATTTTGGCAATTGATGAAGAGCCATTAGTAGAAGTACCAAAGGTAGTGAAGTAGTTATTAGAAGAATTCAGTAAAGTTATGCCTGAAGATTTTCTAGATGGGCTTCCTCCCATGTAAGAAATTCAGCATCACATTGACCTAATTCTAGGAGCTAGTCTTCCAAATCTGCCCCACTACTGAATGAGTCCAAAAAAGAGTGAGGTTTTGTAAAAGAAGGTTCAGGAATTGTTGCAAAAAGGGTATGTCAAGAAGAGTATGAGTCCCTGTATGGTTTTGACCCTATTGACACCAAAGAAAGATGGTAGTTAGAGAACATGTGTTAATAGTAGAGCAATTAATAAGATTACTATAGGGTATAAGTTTTCAATTATGCAACTGGAGGATATTCTGGACAGACTAAGTGGAGCTATGGTATTTCCAAGATTGATTTGAGGAGTGGGTATCATTAAATCTGAATTAGACCGGGAGATGACTAGAAAACAACCTTCAAGAACAAGGAGGGGTTGTATAATTGGTTGGTTATGCCATTCGGGTTATCAAATGCTTCTAATACCTTCATGCGGGTGATGAATCAAGTATTAAAACCTTTCATTGGAAAGTTTTTTGTAGTTTATTTTAATGATAACTTGATTTATAGTAAGTCAGAAGACGAGCATCTTATACCTTTGTGGGAAGTGCTAACAGTATTGTAGGAAAGTAAGCTTTACATAAATTTGAAGAAGTGTAATTTCATGGCTAAGAAGTTACTATTTCTTGGTTTTTTGGTTAGTGTGGAAGGTATTTAGGTAGATGAAGGGAAAGTCAAAGCAATTAGAGAATGGCCAGTACCAAGAACAGTTACAAAATTAAGGAGTTTCCTTGGATTGGCTAGCTTTTATAGGTATTTTATCAAGAATTTCAATACCATTGCAGCCCAAATGATGGAGTGTTTAAAGAAAGGCCAATTTTGGTGGGGAAATGAAGCTGATGTTAGCTTTGTGGTGTTGAAGGAGAAATTATGTATTGCCCTAGTTTTGGTTCTATATGTTTTGATTAGCTTTTTGAGGTAGATTGTGATACAAGTGGAGTAGGAATTGGAACGGTTTTATCTTAAGAGAGGCGACCTGTGGCATTTTTTAGTGAGAAGTTGTCTGATACATGAAAAAATTGGTCTACATATGATAAAGAATTCTATTCTGTTGTACATGCCTTGAGAACTTAAGAGCTTTACTTGGTTAGATGTGAGTTTATCTTGTATTCAAATTGTGGTGCTCTTAAACATCTGAATAACTAGACCCAAATTAGTAAGGATATGCATAATAGATGGGTTCAGTTTCTACATAAATTTCCATTCAGACTGAAGCACAAAGTAGGGATACAAAACAAGGTAGTAGATGCTTTAAGCAGATGAGTCAATTTGCTTATTATCTTGAGTAGTGAGATTGTGGGATTTGAGAAATTAAAGGAGTTGTACGAGCCAGATGAAGATTTTAAAGAAGTTTGGGAGAAGTGCACAAAATTTTAAAAAAGTTTGGGAGAAGTCCATCACTAACCAGCCTGTACAAATTTCCATATCTATTATGGCTACTTGATGAAGGGGAATCAACTTTGTATTCCATGTTCTTCTCTTAGAGAGAAGTTGATACATGATTTGCATGGTGCAGGTTTAGCAGGTCACCTGAGTAGAGATAAGACTACTGTTGCTGTTCAAGAGAGGTTTTATTGGCGTCACTTAAGAAGGGATGTGAGTAGGATGGTGTAACGATGTTATGTGTTCCAAACAGCAAAGGGACAATCGCAGAATTCTGGTTTGTATATACTATTACCTATACTTGACAATATTTGGGAAGATTTGTCCATAGATTTTATGCTTGGTTTGCCTCACACACAACGAGACATGGATTCTATTTTTGTTGTTGTTGACAGGTTTTAAAAAATGGCGCACTTCATCCATTGTAGAAAAGTTGCTAATGTTCAAGGGATAGCCAAGTTGTTTTTCAAAAAGGTGGTGTGATTGCATGGAATACCCAAGTCAATTACATCAGATAGTGATAGCAAGTTTCTCAGTCATTTTTGGAGGACTTTGTGGTAGATATTTGATTCCTCTCTCAAATATTGTAGCACTGCTCATCCACAAACTGATGGACAGAAAGAAGCTACCAATAGGATGTAGAGTATTTTGATTCGTTACATTTGTGGTGACAAACCAAGACAGTGGGATGTTGCTCTACCATAGGCAGAATTTGCATACAATAGTGTTGTTCATAGATCAATGGGGAAGTCACCATTTTCTATTGTGTACACCAAGATGCCTAAGCATGCTGTTGACTTGATGAAGTTGCCTAAAGTCCTAGACCTTAGTGTTGCAGTCAAGCATATGGCAGAGCAGTGGCAAACGAGTAACACTGAAGTTAAATAAAAGCTTAAGGCTTCCATGCAAAATATAAGGCAGCGGCTGATTGACATCACAAGGAGCGGTTGTTTGCAGTAGGTGATCAAGTATGGTGTTTTTGAGAAAAGAGTAATTTTCAATTAGGACATACAACAAGTTGTAGCCAAAGAAGTATGGGTTATATAAGATTGAGAACAAAATCAATGACAACGCTTATGTTGTGGGACTACCTAGTAATATGGGTATATCCAGGACATTTAATGTGGTGGATATTTATCCATTCTATCCTGATAATGAGCCTTTGTATCTAATAAACTTGAGGACGAGTTTTTCGCAAGTGAGAGAGAATGATGTTGATGATATAGCATTGAAGTTCTTGGAGAAATTAGACAAAGGAAAGAAAAACGACCCAAAAAATCCCTACATTTTTTAGAGACTGATTTGAGAGTCCTAATGCAAGGCCAATTGACATAGTCCATTGGCCTTACGAAACGAAGAAGTCATGAAGCCACTTTAATTTTTATGTTATTTAGTAGTCTTTCCAAATTAAGATTCTTTTCCTTATTTGTTTGTTTTAGGGTTTTGAGACTATTTAGCCTTTCATATGCGGTTTACACAGTTTTACAAATTAATAAAAGTTTCCTATTATTCTCAAATTTGCTGTATTTTTCTTATACATTGTGTCATCATCATATTATATGCCCTTTACTTTTTTTACTAAAAGTTGAACAAAAACAATAACAAGGCTTTCTAAAAGCCAACACTTAAAACATGCTTTCAACTCATCTATAATTAAGCATCCCATTGATTTATTTTATTTTTGGAAAGTACTATTATTTAGAGCTTTTGGCAACATCATGGTTAATATAGAAACTAAGACTTCCAAATGTTTTATCAAACCTAACCTACCTTCAAAACTTGTAATCTTACACACTAACAAGCATGTTGGGACAATAAATCACGGATTACTTGTGTTGTTTAATCTATTCTGAGTATATATCACTAATTTTTAATCACATATTTGTTTAAATATGTAAATAAAAATTAATCAAACAAGGTTAGAATAAGTTTACGAGCACTGTTCTAGACAATAATGTAAGTCATATGGTTTATTATGCTAAGCATGACGATGGAACTGCTTTTAACTATAAGTACTTGTAAGTGGTGATTGCCTTTTTTATGTTACATCTGTAGATGTTGTATGATAGCTAGGAATTTATTTTTCACGAAGTTCACATAAGCCACATCACATTTTGTCATATACACCTCCCAGACTATGGAACATATAGCACCCCACTCTCATAGGGCGTATCTCCGAACATACCGACGGTATTCGAAAACATACTATATGAGGGTGGCATACTAGAACAGTCAACAATCGAACTCATTAAAAATTTTTCAAAACAATGCACACATATGTGAAAAATCAATAAACAAATTAGGCTCACTTTATTCATAAACACTTTCATTATAAGTGTTAATACACTTATTGATCAATCTCATTTACAAACACTTCCAATTTGGAAAGTTATTACAAATAGAATTATTCAATTACACATGATACAATAATTGTTGAATACACAATTTGATACAAAAATAAGAAAATACATATGTAAATGCAAACTAATCCCGACCTCTATCTCTTACTTAAATGTAGTGGTGGCTAAACTCCATTTTGTCTAATAGGATAACTCCTCTGAGTTTAAAACATAATGTTGTAATTTTAGGGTGAGTTTTACGAATTCAGTGAGTGGACCATCCTCGATGGCTCACTCAATCACATAATACATCAATTCATATAATAACATAATTCACATCACTTTATCAATTCATCATGTTGAGTCATATACATTTCATATTCACTTAAAACAAATATCACATTCAGAAATCAGTCAAACTATTTAAATCATACATATTAGATGCATATGTAGTGCTCATGAGACTCACTTTTAATTTGTTATTATTGTGACCGAGTGCCTATAACTATCCCGTATCTATTGTGAATACCAAGCTTATTGATAACTATCTCGTATCCGTTAGAAATACCGGGCTCATTATACATAGTGAGCCTTTGGCTTTTAATCACATTCTAAGCTTTAAGCTCTTTTTCAGTGGCTACTTTGGTCACAACATCCTTTATGTTATCATACATTCATGTAATGAAATGTATCAATTATTGGTCACAACATCCTTTATGTTATCATACATTCATGTAATGAAATGTATCAATCACATAAGATAAATTAGTTATTTTTTTCACTTTACACATGTCATCGAACCTTAGTCTGGCATTCAACATTTAAGTTGAGAATCACTTATTTCATTCACATGCACATTCATATTTTTCTTCAAAACTTAGTCCAACATTTAACAATCAAGTTGAGTATCACTTAATCAGTCCAATTCACATTTAATGAGCACTTCTAATATTATTTATGCATCAAATGCTTCAGACATTCAATGTCTGAAATCAGTATAATCATATTCATATAATTATTCAATATAGAATTTAAACAAAACAATCATTAAAGTAAGACCATCTAGGTCAACTTACAGTACGTTCCAGATTAGCATTAGCTTCCATGATCCAGAAACTTTTGGATGCAGATATTCTATCCTGTATCATCATTATGCAAAACACGTATTGCACATATATTATTAATTGCACAATCTTATGAATACTCAATCACACACACACACACACACACACACACATATATATATAATGCAAGATCAATGACAATCCCAGGAATATTATCTAAATTCATATTTTATGCTCATTCTCATTTCATAATTCATTTATGTCTAATTGTACTTAGATTTACACTTCTTTTGTACATGATCATTCTAACTTCACCATTCAATCTTTATCCTTTGTATATGTCTAGCTCATTCTTAAGCTTACACCTCAAGGACACTTGGTTATTCTAATATCATAAGTCAATTTCTCGTCATTCCTTTTCTAACGTTATATGCTCTTATAATAATCAATTCTCATTCACATGTAATCACTTAATACATATTACTCAACTTCTTTAGATCATAACTACAATCATATGAACATCTTCATTCCCATTATACTCATGCATTTGGTACTTTGATATTATCAATTCATTCACTAAGTTATAACCTCCATTATCACTTCAAACGTATCACACATTAGTCACTTGATTCAAGCATCATTCTAGGTTCAATTCACACCCCATTTAAGCCTTAATTAAGACCAAAAGATCAGTGAATGTCTGTTAGGCAGACATCCATGTCCATTGAGGAGACTTTCATGGGTCATTTATAGAAATGTGAAATTTTGACCCTCTAGACAGTAAAATCTCTTCTCAGGGTCTCATTGTAACATCCCATCCCCATATTAAGGGTTAGGACCTGAAATTTCAACACATGTACGCTCAAAGAGGGATTAAGGAAATGCATTTTCTTGCTCATGCATAATGTTAGTATATATGCACATGAATATTGAATCTTTGCACAAAAAAAGTGTACATGCATTCATTGACAATTTCTAGGTAGGATTGTTCTTAAATGTGATGTTATTGAAAGTGAGGAGTAGAAGGAGTAGAAAGAGTGATCTTGGTAGGAGTTTGATAAGGAAACATTTAGAAACAAGATTGGTAGTGATCTGGCAAATATTCACTGAATATGCTTCAGTCTTTTAGCCATAACGTTTTCTTTAGTTGTCCAAATGCGATGATTCTTAATTGGGATTAATATAGAGATATATGGCTACATTTTGTATGAAGACATCGAGTTCCAGTTCCATCTCTAAAAGTCTCAAATTTTCATGAAGTTAAGAATTTGGTGCAGTACGTTGGTATAGGAATGGAAATTTCGTCTTCAGAATTTAGGGGCAAATTTGGAATTGATATAAATATAATTTTGCAAAGGTACCTTTTAGAAAGTTGTAGATCTTTCTTTTATATTTCCAACGGTATATAGCATGAAAATTTTGGACATCAGATTCAAAAGTTATGATCCTTATAAGTGGAGATGCTCTGGAGAAGAAAATGAGACGGAACAAAATGAGACGATAGAAATGAGACGGAACAAAATGAGACGATAGAAATGAGAAGGAAGAAAATGAGGTAATAGAAATGAGACGGAAGAAAATGAAATGGAAGAAAATGAGAGGGAAGAAAATGAGGTGATAGAAATGAGACGGAAGAAAATGAGACGATAGAAATGAGACGGAAGAAAATGAGACGATAGAAATGAGACGATGGAAATGAGACGATAGAACTAACACGAAAGGAAAGTGAGACAATGCAAAAAGTGAGACGATACAAAAGTCAGACGATAGAATTAGCTTTCAAGGTCTTCATGAAAGTTGTAGATTTAGAAGTCCTTTTTCCAATAGTCCAAAAAAAAGTCAATCCAACATCTGTAGTGAGAGTTATAGCAATTGCACCAAGACATGTGCAATATGAGTAAAGATATGAACATGTTGGATTCTTTTGGCCATAACTTATTCTCTAGACTTCCAAATGACTTGATTCTTAAACCATTGGATTCATAATACATTTCCCTACATCTCTAACAAGAATCATAGTCATATGAAACTAATGGAGAAAGATTTAGTGAAAAGAGTGGGACCGGTACAGTGAGTGTGTTCTTCAATAATATGAACTGGTGTTATCTTACGGAATATACTTCAGTATTTTGATGTTTTCTAGATCAGTAGAATTCCAAATGATACGATTTTTGTTTTATGGTAAACTAGAAACATAGGGATACAAATTATATTGAGAAATAAAATTCTTAATCGAACTCTAAGAGTTTCAAGTTTTGGATGGAAGTTGAGTATAGAGTACTGTCTCGAAATAAAAGCAGTTCGGAGATATTGGAGTATAAATTTCACACTACTGAACCAAATTGAATGCTTTTAGTGTCATTGGAAATGTAAGACAATAGAGAAGAGTCTTATAGAATAAAGTGTTATGTTAGAATATACAAGGGTGCTTTTGGTAAGACACTTAAGTATAAAAGACATGAGGCATAAATAAAAGAGTAAATGGGACAATTCTCACTCATTAAGGGCATGAATGGAAGAAGAAGTGTTTTCTTGCTTATAAATAAAGGAGAAACATGAATGAGAAGATTCTAGAGATGCAAAATGAGTGGATTAGAAAAGTGATAAGAGAGAGAGTACATGAAAAAGAAATGAAAGAGAGAAGGAAGGGAAAACAAGCTAGGGTTTTAATTTCTTTGGCCTTCAAGAGAGATT
>JANJEY010000002.1:66583834-66595436 GCA_024703695.1 Erythroxylum cataractarum | reverse complement strand
AGCGACGTTGCTCTCCACTTATCTTTTCTTCAATTGCTTTTGCAATTGATTCCTAATTGAAAGAGCCAACAGTTAAAGCACCTAAAAGAAATGAAACCTCCCACTCGAGGAATAAATTCCTATGGTCAATTACAATGCTAATATTGAATTCCAAAAGCACCTACAAAGTACCTTAAGTTTCAATTTTGTATTAACCCTTTTTTGTTTCTTCTCCCATAATTCTTTTGCCACTACAAAACACCAAGCAGCCAAATTTCTAGCATTGTAATAATGAACGTGAAGAGAAACAGAGAACCAGAACATATATGGCATTGCATTGCCATTCCAATCACACAATCCAATCGAGCAGTAATGTAGTAAAGATTAACATAGAATCAACCTGCGTTTTTAAAACGAAAAAAAATAAAAAGGAGAGAAACATTGAACTCAAACAGTTTCTTGCAAGATTAACCAGTAAAAATCTAAACTTGTGGGCCAAAATTACTTTATCCTTCCAGCCAATGAAACAAAGATGTTGGACCAATGGTGGTTGACAAATTAAATCCCTTTATGTTTTGATAATAATAAAATATCTAGAATGAGTTAAGAAATTATTTCAGGTATTATTCAATGAAAGAAGTTTGCAAATCAACATGAGCAAGTATATAATCATTGAGGAATCAAGATGGGAGTTTACTTATAAGTAAAAATGGCATAAAACATGAGGATTATAGAAGATTTGGTTGGATCAATGACACAAGTCGACTTACACAGCATAAGTTGACTTACTCATAAGATATGTCAACACAAGTCGACTTATCATACACAAGTCGACTTATCGAGGACGACAAGTCGACTTACATAGCACAAGTCGACTTATTGGAGAGTGGAGATTAAATTTTACGTAAATGTTTGAAACAAGTCGACTTATTCATTCGACAAGTCGACTTTTGGATGCAACAAATCAGCTCCAACGGTCCAATTAGCCAAAAATGGAATGGAGATTATCAAGGAACGGCTATAAAAAAATTAAGCAACGACCAGAAGAGCTCCAACAGCTATTTTTCTTTTTATATAAAGGTTGGATAATGGATGAAGACATTACCAAGGTTCTACAAGCCATAATACTCTTCAATTGCTTCAAATTGCTCTTTATTGCTCTCATTTTGTTATACTATTGTTTTGAGCACTTGTTCTTAAATCTTTGTCATATTTCTTTTACAATTGGAGTGACGAGTGAAGGTCACGTGTGAGGTTGGATTTGTGTCGTAAGACAAATCGATTGTAAAGGTTGCTTGAGCCGAAAATCAAGTGGCATTGTAAAAAGTTCACACTCAACTACAAAGTGTGCAATAAAGTGGTTGGCAAAATCCTAAGTGGGAGCTTAGGTAGAGGACGTAGGTCTTAGCACCGAACCTCTATAAAAACAAGTGTTTGATCTTCTTCCTTACTCTTTTCAATTAAGTTTATCTAAATTGTTTTTGTGTGCTTTTAACTTCTGATTTTCTTGCAGAAATTTTCAAAGAA
The DNA here is from genome assembly GCA_024703695.1 of Erythroxylum cataractarum. Taxonomy (NCBI): domain Eukaryota; kingdom Viridiplantae; phylum Streptophyta; class Magnoliopsida; order Malpighiales; family Erythroxylaceae; genus Erythroxylum; species Erythroxylum cataractarum. The sequence goes on along the minus strand of JANJEY010000002.1, from coordinate 66,593,930 downwards.
TTTTAAGATCTATTCAACCCCCCCTTCTAGATCACTTACAATTTTAACGTGACTTTGTAGGTACGAGAAAGGAGACCTAATTCTTTAGACAGGACTAAAGGGCCCTTTTGGATTAAGTTATGGCTCAGAGGCCTGTCAGCTGACACTAGAAGTGTTGTAGCTTTTATTTTTGTAGTTTGCTAGAACCTATATGAAGTTTGTAAATATTTGTTTTATGGAAATAGTGTAAGCTTTGTGAATGAATGAAAAATTTAGCGACTTTTAAGTATGTTAGATGATATCATGTGTAAGTTGGAATTGTTTTTTTTTCTAACATACCACTATCATAGGATATGTACTTGAATGTCTATAGATTTTTGGGTATATACCTTATGGTATTGGGATGTTGCACAACTAGTTTTTTTTTCCTTTACTTCTTTCATTGTCTTGAATGTTAACATGATTATGGTTTCTAGATTCCTATTAGGGATTGTTTTTAAATTATTTTGTGAACCTTATTTCTTCTTGTATTCAATATATTGATGAATGTTGTGATAATTTTCATGAATATACTTGATAATAAGTCAAGAGAGTGAATCAAGTCATTAGTGTTAAAGTGTGCAACGAGAGTTGATAGCTTAATAAACCTATAATTATTAGGTTAAATATCATAGTATATTCATATGTATTAAATGAAATAATTATTTAAAATTTTGAAAATTTCAAATTATTTAAATCTAAGAAGAAATAACATTGAGAATGCTAAAGCACTTTAATAAGAATGATGTTGTGAGATTTAATTTTTTTGTTATCAAAAGCGAATGAGATTCTCTAGTGATTACCTCTACAACTAAATTTTATAATTGTGCGGATTTGTATAAGGAGAAAATTGCAATATAAGAAATTATATTGTGCAATATTTATTTCTTCTATAATTATGCCTAGTATTATAATCTACCTTCGATATTTCCAATTAATTTAACTAGCAAAATTTCAGATTAGATATGAAATGTTAAGACTTTAAAAAATTAAAAATTAATTTTTTTGGGAAGTGATGCTTATTTGAAGCATATATTATCCAGTAAGTTTAGAACTAAATTGAATAATAAAAGATTATGAGATATCAAAAAGGCTTAATGTAATCATATAGACCCTATTGAGCAAAATGTTTGTTTTGGTGTATACTTATAAGAGAATACTTCTTAAGATAAGTATTAAGAGCAGATAAAGTTTGAAAAGTTTAATTAGAATTAGTGACTTTGTTGATAGATTTGACGTATGGTTGAAAGGTTATAATATATCAAAAGATTCACTTCATGATGAATTCAAAAAATTTGGTTTCAAGATGGTTACGAATTTATAATATCCATAAGAAGGTTAGTGAGAGTAAAGTTATCCTCTTGAAAGGAGTATATAAAGACATATTACACGTAGAGAACAAAATTCATATTTTTAATTGTTGAATATGTGATACTCTAAGAAAAATCTTATTAAATATGAAAAGATATCAACTTAGTTCTGGGAATTAGCTTTATAAAGATAGATAAGGAAGTTATTTATCTATTTTAATCTAAGTGCATAGATAATGTGTTAAAGATGTTTTATATTTTATATATTCGATACTTATGAAATTGTAAGATATCCATTATTCTATGTATAAGTTGATATTTTAGTTTAAGGTTAAATCGATATTGATTTTAGACATAAATCTTGGTTGAGGTATAGTTTAGTTTTAAAAAATTATTTTGAGATAAAAAGGTTTCAATGTAGCATTGATTGTTAATCAACCTATAACCATGTTTTATTTAGTGAAATGATTATTTGGATCAAGGAGTTATATAATGAACTTGACGTAGTTGCTTGGATTTTTTAAGACAGTAGTGTACTATAATTCATTAAAACCATTAGGTATATAAAAGGAGCTAAAATCTTATTAAAGATTTAAGCATGTATTGGCCAATTTCTCTTAATCATGATGATAATTAAGATGAAAATTGTTTGAAGCAAGCACTCATTATAGAAAAATTTGTTGAACTCTCTTAGTAAGTCATTGTCCTAGTAGTAGCATGATCATCATATATTGATATGGTATAAGAAACTTAAACAATTGGTTTAATGCAAGTAGGAGATTATTGGTGTATGCACTACACTCAATCAGTTGATTATATCTTAATGACATAATTAATTAAATGCAATATTTATCTTATTCATATTCAAATGTATTTAATAAAGTCTATAGGGTAAATATAAATTGCAAATGAAATGATGATGAGAGCATAATTAGGATATTCATATTGCATTTATGAATTATCCTTAAATTATGTTTAGTTATTGCTTTATTAAGTTTAGACACTAATAGAATGTAAAAAGACTATTACATATTGCATTTATGCTTTGTGAAAATAGTAGTCAATTTCATAGACTAGAGTAAAGAGATACTTAAACAAATATTCAAGTGCTAATTAGAGAAAAAGTTCACTGAGTTAGCCTTATATAAGAATTTCATTTAGAATATTAAGTGCATGTCTATAGAAACTTTCATTATCATAATTGTATAAATGATCCCTTAATTTACTCTAAAGTATCTCACATAAAAATTATTGTGTTTTGATATTACTTATAACCTACTTTAATCAAAGATTAGATTGGAGAGACAAAAGGGATTTTAATCAAGCTGGACTTGATTGTAAAATTTAAGAAACTTCATGATTAAATTTGAAATATTTAATAAATAAGGACTATTATAAGATATTGGATCTTATTTAAGTACAATTGATATTTAATTACAATTAGTTGTAATTCTAATAAGTTCAATTGAAATTTGAATTTTATTTTAATTAAATTATTAAAATATCCTAAATCTATTAGCTTCAAGTGAAGCAAAAACACTTCTTGCCTAATCTTTTGGTGTACTCTGAGTCTATTCTTAATTTTAATATAATTCTTTCATCTTAGAAAGGGAAAAAAAAAAAAGAGCTTTCGCGTGTTAACATTACACATCATCAATACGAAGCTATTATGGAGCTTTTATTTTATATATCTTGTAAGGTAATTCTTTTGAAATCAGACAGTCACGAGCTCAAACCACAAAATCAAACTATTTGTAAAATGCAAAAAGAAGGTAGCATATAATTGATAAGTTTTCTTCGACTCTTGTAAAGTAAAGAGCCTTTTGTATTGAAATTTTTTCTCTTTGTTTTCATTAGCTGCACGAAGCTATTACATGTTGGATTGTCATAGCTCTAGTTGTGAGCAAAAGAGTACTCTAGCCAGCTTTAAAATCTTTTATTTTATATTTCTTGAGCGAGCTTTAAAATATTTTATTTCGCTATCTCATAGAAATTGAATAAAAAACAATGGAACTTGTATTCTACTGGTATGGAGATCTACTTCAGAACTAAATCATTAAGAACCTCTAAGGACGCGATCAATTGTTGGCTTCATGGCCTCGAAAAGATTGTTGTATGTGACCTCAGTTGGATGCACCGCGTCCCAAAAGACAAACTTGGACGCATCTACACACACAGGTGTATCTTTGTTGCAAAGCGGTCCGAATTCTACCGTGCCAAGCAGTCCACAGCAACCTCTGTTTACCACATCATAGGCTGAAAAAGAACCAGAGAGAATTATTAAAAAAAAAAGGTAATAGTCAAGTCGAGAAGCTTATTAATTTGTACTAGATCAATTTATTACCTGCGCTTCCAGGACCTTGAATCATGTTGTTTAAGGGTTCATATGTGTCGGTTATATAAAATTTGGCACCATTAGTGCTCGCCAATCTCTCTTGCAAGTTGTTCAGTTCTTCCTGAAGCAATTGATTGAAATCTCTTGCAGCTTCGGAGACATGATCCACGCAACCTACATCCAAGCCTTTTTGGGCCCTCACAATTGGCACGCAACCCATCGGAGACAATCCAGTGAAAACAAGTTTTCGTGCCCCTTGATCGACCAGAGCCTGTTATCAATTAATCAGTGTACATTTAGCATCTTAATCCTTGCAATAAACTACATTGGAAAAATAATTTAAGCAGTTGGCTTTTCACTAAACTAGTCTCTCTGCGACACTACATACGAATGCCATCATTTTATCCATTACATGCTAGTAACAATTACATGGCCGTACAGGCTGAGTCCAGATTTCCTGTTCAATATTATGATGTCTTATTGTATCCAATAAATCTCAGTCGTTTATTTATGTGAATTCTGTGTAGGTCACGCGTGGATCTCGCAAAATAAATGATTAAGATTTTATGAGATAAAATAAGACAGAGTAATATTAGACAGAAGATCTTTGTTCGTACAGGCTATCTAGTTGCTTTCTTAATTAATTATATTGGCCGCATAAACATTTAAGATAAGAGAAATAAATGCTAATTAAGCTTTTACTTTTAATTGGTAGAACCAAACCTGCGGCCATTTAAGATACGAGAAATAGATGCTAATTAAGCTTTTACATTTAATTGGTGGAACCAAACCTGTGCGAACTCTACTGCTCGATCCACAATAAACCGCTCATAAGCAGAGATGTTGAAGGTGGCTCTTCGAATTGGTAAGGTGAAGTAATTGATTACAAAGTCATTTGTGCCGGCGCTGACGACGAACGATGCTTGGTTGATGTGATGTTCGGCTTCTTGCTCTCCCATGGCAGATGCCACTCTATTCTTGTACTCCGCTAAATACTCTACTTGCTTTAGTAAAGGGATTACGCTCTGCCATTAATGTTGGAAATTGACCACCATTTTACGTTCTGTATAAATAAAAATAAGGTCTAATATGGCAGTAAAATCCTTTTTGGTTTAAGTCAAATCATCCCGTAAATGGTTTTGAGCAACACCATAACTACAGCTAGTTCCAGCCGTAATGGTAAAAACATGATTGCAGAATTATACTAATTGTGGTAATAACAAACTGCAAAAGCGATGAGTTTGAATAACCTTGAATACACACAAGTTGGAGTGGCGTTATACCGATATTTTAGCTGTAAGGGGATCAAATCCACTGCCAGCCGATGCAAAGCTGACTCCTGTCTTGAGGTCCTCAATGCTAAGATTTGGGTCCAAATATGGATCGGAGGCACATTCTCCTTCAATCCCATATACGAAGCTATGCAGAGAGAAAAAGAAATACCAATGTATCAATTGATGATGTGACAATTGGTAACCTGTACATGTGTTTAGCAATGAAGCGCCTTCGTTTCAGTTACGTTAAATATACAACTCACCCACAAAGTCGGTCGTTAGGCGTCCATTACAGAACCTCCCTGTCGGAAAATGATCAGGAAAGTCTCTGCCATAAGGTGGAAAATTGGCCCTGACAAGAGTAGGCCAGTAGTCATTGTTTCCAGGGTCCACTGTGGAGTCTCCAAACACTAAAATGGCAGTCACCGACGTATTGACTGTCCTTTGAGGTCCTTCAGCATCCGAAATAACACTCAACAATAACAAATTGAGAAGAAGATAGTATGGACGATTTCCCATCTCACATGAAATTTTTTTGTCTTCGTTTAGAGCGGTTTGGCTTTATATATAAACATAGACCAGAACACATTTTCATTTCATTGGCCAAGTACAAGATAAATCCATACTTATTATTATGTCCAATGATTTTTTTTCCCTATTTGGCAGGATTTTTTTTTATGAACTATGATGCCGTCGCTGCCAATTACAGACGATTGCTAGCAAATACGAAGATTTTAAAATTTCGATGTTTCCATTTACTCTTTATATGGAATAACTTTTATTTGGTTATTTTTTTGAAAATAACTTGAAAGCTCAGAAGCTGCCAACTTTTGTAGTTAGGAATTTAATGCTGGATCCATTTTTTTCTTTAAGCTATAGTCGATTATAGCTTATTAGTTAAGACATACAACCAGCGAATTAATGGCATGAACATACTTTTCCATCTTAACTCCCTATCTTATGCACCTTTGATTGCTAAATTGTCATTCTTCCCTGCAAATTAGCTGTAAATTGCTTTGTCAAAATATAATGAAAATATTACGATGATATACTTCAGTTCTTTAATATCTAATCCTTGTGGCACCTTTACGTAAGATTTTTTTTTTCATATTCCTATTTGGGATTTTGATCACGTCTTGCACTTTCAGATCTGAATCAAATCATGTTATATTGTTACTTGTGCTACACAGGACATGTTTCGCCAAATAAATGCAAATTCCTTATCACATAATATTAATTACAGGAAATGACTGGAAGAATACACCTAAGACGATGAAGGTATTGATAAATGATAGCGTTTTTAAAAAAAAAAGGTATTGATAACGTTATCAGCTTGTGATTCAATTTAGCATGCCGTCGAGTGGAATATATGCTTTTTTGTAGTGATTTTGGAAATTTCCATTATGTTGATACAAATAATACGAATTTGAAAGGGATTTATTTTATTACGCTAACTTCATGATTTAATCTAGGGTTAATTATAAAAAAAAAGGTCCAAACTTTCGTCAAATTTTTAATTATAGCCCGAATTTTAAAAAGTAGCAATAAAAATTTCAAACTTTCAATTTTTTTCAATTATAACCCAAACATAAAAAAATAGCAATAAAATGTTCAAACTTTCATTTTTTTTTTCAATTACAGTCCAAAGTTAGTGTTTTTGTTAAACTTGCTGACATGAGTTGTCATGTGTTTCAGAAACCTTAACTATTGATACATGTTTGCCAAAAATAACACAACAAATGAAGATTAATAAATCTTTTTAAAGTCCACCTTGATAGTGCAATCCTGGCTTGTTCTCTTCCTGTGGTACACTTTAAACAGCTTTTTAACTAAATGGACATTATCCCTTATTGATCTTCTTTTTCTAAAAGTCGATTATGAACTGTCAATAATTTGTTCCATAACTAGTTTCAATCTGCTTATAAAAAATTTTGCAATTTGTTTATAAAATACATTACAATAAGAGATAGGTTGATAGTCTTTGATAGAGTTAGGACAGTTGACTTTAGAAACTGGAGTAATGTCAGTCTTTTTTATCACTTAAGTATAGAGCCACTATTAAAGAACTCCAAAGGATAATTGACTTTAGAAACTACAGTAATGTCAGTCTTTTTTATCACTTTAGCATAAAGCCACTATTAAAGAACTCCAACACTACCTTTGTTACCATGTTTTTAATTTTCCTCTTAATTTGTTAATAGAAGTATGCATTATACACATAAGACCCTAGGGCCTTATGAGGATTTAGTGAGAATAGAGGTTCCTCCACATCTTTGTCCTTAAAAGGCTTGTTTAGGGTATCATGTAGTTTAGTAGTCATTTGGAACCTGTTTTATGGTAGAGTAGGCTTTAGTTTTGCTACCAATTGTTTTAGAGAAGTAGGAACACATTGCTTCAGCTAACTCCTGCTTTTAAGTGAGTATTATGAAATTATCATCTTTTAGGGATGAAATGGTGTTTACATTACTCCTTTCTATTAGTGATCTATGAAAATACGTGGAATCCTTATCTCCATCCATAAGCCATGGTGCTTTGGATCTTCTTTCCATTAAGGATCTTTACCTTTCTAACTTGTCCATATAGTTCTCCAAGGCTATTGACTCAATATTCCATAAAGATTCATTTTAAGGATCTTTATCCAACATTTTATGTGATTCCTCCAATGCCTTCTTTACCACCTATACTTCCTGATGTGTGTTTATGGAAAGTTCCCTATTAAACTCTTTATCAATTGAAGCTTCCATATGTACGATAACATCGGGTAAACATACGTTGAATTAGGATCGGAGTATGTTCAAAAAGTAGAAAGTAGTTGAATGATGTCATACTCTTTTTGGGAAATTTTGCAATCATTCCTTATTTATCATTTCTCTGTCTAATTCTTTCCTAATCAATCATCTTCCTTTCTGTATGTTTGAATAAGTAAATATTTTTCCCTTTTATTATGAAATATATTATCTAAGTAGTTTCAACACATTTCCTTAGTTTATCAATATAGTTCCTAAACTTATTCATTCTCCCTCTACCTCACTACAATCCATTATATAGCTTAGGTCCCCCACCACTAACTATGGTTCATTCATGCTATTCCCCAACTATTTAATTTGTCTCCATAATGGTGACCATATAAAGTTGTGGTTGAAAACATAAACAATAAAGATTTGGAAACTTATATATGGAGATTTATTCCTCACCCTTAGATATATCATTTTTTTGTTTATCATTATAGGTTCATCTTCTAATTCATTTGGATCATAGGCCACCATTATCCTACCACTATAGTTACAACTATGATTTGTGAGGTAGCTTCAGTCTTTATACAAAAAAGCTATTCTCACGCAATTATGTTCATTGATTTTTGTTTCTAGCAACCCTATTAAAATAAAATTTACATCCTTTATATAATCTTTTATCATTTGTTTTTTTTTGCAATGGATTCGTCATATATTCCATACGGGGTTGTCATTTAAGCGGGGAGACTAATGCTCTTTTTTTAGAGCTTCTTTTTTATTATCTTTTAAAAAATGTACTTAGTTTTAATATTGTTATTAACATCCTTTTCTTGAGATGGCTTTTGAGTACTTTCCCCTGTTGACTAAACATTATGCTTAATACTTTGTTCAATACTTATTGAATTAAGTGGTTCCTTCCATAAGATGAGGCTAGTTTTACCATTGTTAGTGGTTTCTCCTTAGGAATTCTGGGCTCAAAACATTCCATCCTTATCTGTCTCCTTTCCAGCCTTAATTGGTTCTTATAGAGGACTAACTTAGACTTTGTTGGCTGTCTCCTAACCTATTCTTTGTGTAAAAATATACCAATCTTTGTTTTACTCCTCATTCAAGTAATTGATTGCTTCTTCACCTTGTTCCTTTAAGGTGAGTTCAATATTTACAATATTTTGATTGTTAAGTTTCCAATTATAGGTTACAAAAACTAGGTCTTGATAGAGATTTCTTGACGTATCCAATTTGAAGATTGAGATGGCCTTTGGTAGCTCCATATTTAATTATATAAGGACATATATTCTTGTGAAATCAACTCGCTTATTATAGCAGTTTTTTCATAGATACACACAAGAGCTCCAATGAAACTTCCTAAATGGCTCAATCATTTGGTTCTCTAATTTTTTAGGGGAATATTGTGAATGTTTTCCCATTGTAATCTTATTATGTCCAAGATCTTTTAGTTTTATCCCTAGTTTCAAAACCTGGAGGAGTAATTATTGTGTATTGAGGAACCATGATTCTAATTCTAATATTTTATAGGAACCATCTAATTTCCAAACATGAATAGAGAGATATTGTTATCATTTAGTAGTAACTCTTAGAGACTATGGTTTCTCTACTGTTTAGTTCTCTAAACATTTATAAGTTTCCACATTTCTCCATTCCTTCCCTAAGGGTGTCCAGATTTGGAGTAAGTACTGTTCTCCCTTTAAAGTTAGTTAAAGGAAAGTAATGGAGCTCAATAGAAGGTGCATCATCATTAGGATCTCTTTATGGTGGTTTTGCCTAGTGGTTTGTTTGGGGGGTTAGCAGGTGTAGGAAAACGGTTTGTAAGCTCATGGACAAGTGTGGTGTTTGGGAGTTGGCTTCAGCCATTTTGTTCTATTAGCGTGATGGAGTTCTCTAGGGGGATCTATTTTTGTCATTTGAGTAGGTTTAAAATTTGTTTTGGAAGGATGTTTTTGACTAACAGGTAATGACTTATTACAGGTAATAGGAGAGCGTTGCAAATGGATTAATCAAATACTATTTGCATGAAGATTTAATCCAACTCAAACCAAACTAATTAAATTCAAATTAAAGTAATAATTTGTTACAATTTTCTAAAATTATTAATTTAAGATAAATTGAAATGGTTAAGGTTGTTAAGTCAAAACAGACTTCACGTATTAAATAATTTTGATAACAAACAAAGAGAAAAATACAAATGAAAAGTAGACGATAAGAAAAGCAGACGGAAGAAAAGCAGACGGAAGAAAAGCAGATGGAAGAAAAGCAGACGGAAGAAAAGCAGATGGAAGAAAAACAGATGGAAGAAAAACAGATGGAAGCTTTGCGAAGACAAAAAGCAGATGATACAAAAAGCAGACGGAAGCTTTACGAAGACAAAAAGCAGACGATACAAAAAGCAGACGGAAGCTTTACGAAGAC
>JANJEY010000002.1:66445158-66456926 GCA_024703695.1 Erythroxylum cataractarum | reverse complement strand
TCAGAGTTTTGTGTTGCGCAAAAATGTATTTTGTTTGGTTTATTTGGGCCTGTACATATTCTTTGGATTTGTTTCTGCAATTATAAGATGTATTATCTGTGGGTTCCGTTTAGGTTTAAAAACACTGCACATGTGTAATGTTTGATTTTATTTGTTCTGTCTTGGGTGGCATCCATGTATCCTCCCAGGGGGTATTTGGGTGTTACATTGTGTATGTTTTCTAATCTATCATAGTTAAGATATGATTTATTGGAGATTTGTTTTGAATGTTGTTAAGATATGTTTTATTTACAGCGTTGTAAACATTCAAAACAAATCTCCAATAAAACATATCTAAACTAAGATAGAAAAATGTTAGTTTAACAATTTTGAAAAATGTAAACACTTTGACAACGATTTTGGCAAATGGTCACCAAATAAGTTGCAAATTACTATGGAACCTTTGGTGATGATTTTCAAAAATCATCACAGAATGTGGATCATTTGGTGATGATTTTTAGAAATTGTCACTAAATGCGGACTATTTGGTGACGATTTTAGAAATCGTCACTGATTCGTCACCAAATGTTGATCCTTTGGTGACGCTTTCAAATATAATCACCAAATGGTTACTTTTAGTAATAATGTGCAAAATGTAGCAAAAATACGTAGCTAAATGTCTACGAACCTTTGGTGGCGATTTCTGAAAATCTTCCCCAATTGTGAACCCTTTGGTGACGATTTTGGAAATTGGTTACCAAATGTTTACCCAATTATGGTGACAATTTCTGAAAAACATCACTAAAAGTTCATTTAACAACAAATGTATAAAATCGTCACCCAATGTGGACCATTTTGTGCCGATTTTTGGGAATTGTCACTAAATGTTCACCATTTGAGGATGATTTTTGTTATCGTCACAAAATGTTGATCCTTCTGTGATGCTTTTATAATTAGTCGCTAAAGGCTTAGTTTTAATGACGATTTTAAAAATCATCGCAATATGGTCACTTTTAGTGACAATTTTTGGAACTCCGCAAAAAAAAAAGTAGCTAAATGTCCACTTTGTTGTAGTGAAAAAATTATAGTAAAGTATATACAACTTAGTAATTCATAATAAATATAACTACATAGATACTATAATGCCATATGATGCCATATATCTGGCTCAAGTAGGCGCCAGACATGAGCTTTCACCATTTATTAGTTTCTTCCTAGGATAGGTCGAAAGATTTGCTCTAGTAACGGATAGAATTCTACCTTATTTTGTGCCAAACATGAGCTTTGACTACTAGTTACCATTCGCCCTAACCCGACTATCCATAGTTCATCACATGTATTATACAGCACGACACATCTATCATATCAATCAGCATAAGTTCATAGCATCATACACACAAAAGAGTAACACCATAATGTAATCACACATAATACCGAAAATAATTAATTGTGTCTATTTGACACGGCATAAGACACGTAACAGCTACTAACTACATGTGATCAATCATGCAGTTCACATGCATTTGATATGAAAAGAATATCCCATTTATATCAACTCAGTTAAATCCTCAATTTAGTAGAACTCTTATGCAGGTTTTTCCAGTTCTTCTTTAAATCAAGGAATTAGATCAGAGTATGCAAAAAGTCAATCGTTGGATCATTAAGAAAATCATAATACAAATTGAACAAAAAATTAACCTAAAGAATTTCCAAAGTGGTGAATACTACTAAACGTACCTCAATCATGGTTTACACCATCCTAACAATTCCATAATATTTTAATGAAGTCTTTGAAATAACAATAATTTAATTACAAATTTATAACTAAAATAAAATCATAACATAAATCATAAAAGATATTGATAACAAGAAAATTTCATATTCTCATAGCCATAGATTGACACTCGAAAAAAGAAGATGAAGAAATTATAATCTATATATACGTAACTGGTGAATTCTCCATGCTTAAACGTACACGTAAACGACAGACTACTAATCAGAAAAATACTTGTATTTGGATTAGTCAACGATCCAGGGTCAGATTTAGTCGCAACAATTAATCCATAAAAATGAATTGCTTCCCACCAACCTGGACCACTTTGACAAGTACATATATAAGGCAAAAACAAGCGATTTGGAGACAAGTAACACAGTCCCATAATGCTCTTCACGTTGAATATGTCTCTGTCTTTTAAAAATTTTATTTCATATACTGTATTTGCCAGAATGGACTCTTGGAACAATCTAATTAAGAATTTGACTTGTATGATGAAAGAAAAAGTTCAACTTTGCAATTATATCTTTTTAAGTGTAATGGCTGCTAACTAAATTCGATCGGATGTGTTTAAAATGTGATGTTAAGATGGTCAGCATGAAAATTGAAGCAGAAACTGAATCGTTCACTTAAATATTCAAATCTTTTATATCGGTCTATCACCTCTTCAATTTTGGTAATCATTAGTTAACAAAGTTGGTCAAATTACTACTATTGATGTGTTTACGTTAGGTGCTCGATTACTCTTTTTCAAACGAGTAAATGGCTTGGAGAATTGGCCATCGATTTGGGCGGAGTAGTTGCACCGTCACTGGTTTCTATAAGGTTCCCCGAGTTGAAAATAGCCTCAAATGGTTACCTCTTTCTTTTTCCTTTTCGTGTATAGCTATCTATAATTATACCAAGAAATATTATCTACTAGATGAAGTTGCATTACATTATCGATAATGCATTTCAAATAATCTATCAACTGTATACAATTCCAAGTGGTCCTTTTAATTAAACGAGACTTGCAATTCAAAATCAGATCAAATTTTATTCCTGTATTTTCACTTTTACGTCTAATCGGTAGGCAGATCACAAGTAATTAAGAAGCATTACTACTGGTACGTTTCTGGGTTTACGGAATACTGAGGCGTACAAGCTACTTCTCTTCATGAATAGACATTGTATGTACACGTGATCAGCGCAGCAACAGCGTCTCATGATTACCTGGCAAGATGAGAACAGGAACCACCAAATTGTCGTCGTACAAAATCCGGAATCGAGGTTGTGGTGCATGATAAGCAGGAATTATATAATAGACAATCTTACGAAGCTTGACTTAGGGAGGATTTGATTGGTTCGGTGTCCAATTCTATGAAGTGCTATCAGACTCGATGTTTGAAGGGAATGAATACCCAGGACACAATTCAGTCATTTACAGACAAAGAAGAGAGAAAAGAATCCCATATCCGAAGAAATTGCAAGCGACTCCTTAAATTATCTACTTTTCACTTCTGTTCCATACCTAAAGGTTAAACTATGCTCACCTGTAAACAAAAGGAAAAAGAAAAATAAAATACCAATTCCATATCTCAACAAACACCTGGCAAATTCTGCTGGTTGTTATCTAACCAGAGTTGCCTCTTCTGTTTAGAGACCAGATTCCTAATTTGTGGAACTCCCCAAGTGCTCTGCTTGTGGTTTTGCAGTAGAAGCCTTGTTGGACCTACTGCTTGGCTCCGACGAATTATTTGGGGTCAACCTTGCTGATGAGTTCATCTTCAGATTGAGATTGTGAGTGGATGAGGCGATCACCACTTCAGCTGGGAAATTCAGGAGTGCCTTTGAACCACGCATCTTGAACGCAGCCCTGTCGTAGGCCAACGCAGCATCTTCTGCTGTCTCGAACGTCCCTAACCATATCCGTGCTCCGTGTCGGGCCGAGTCGCGGATTTCCGCGGCGTATTTCCCCCAGGGACGTCGCCGGACACCCCTATAGTGCTTCTTTCCAATGGCCTTAGTCGGTTCGAGCATGCTGTTTGATGATGAATTGACCTGGTGGGATCTTGGAGGGATGTTGTGTGAACTATGTGGTTGGGTTCTGGCCTCTGTTATAATTTGGTAGAGAACCATTTCTTGAGAGTCGTTCTCATTAAATGGAAGCTCGCTCGCGGATGTTGAACCTGAAACCATGGCTTATTGTCAATGGATGTTGGCGGTCTTGGGCTGCGTTGATGGATTGATATAGTTAACGAAGCGTCAAGTTTGCTTATGGAGACTCTTAAGTGTTGCATATATTTAAATTTGGAAAGATGATAGGCATAATATTGTAATTTAAGACATGAAGAAAGGAAAGCGAAAGGAACCCAACAGCACTTGAGAGACTTGTATTTATATTGGGTTGGTGAGTTGGAAAGACGAATTCTGCCACTAACTTCATCTCATTTATCTTTTCCAGTGGATGCCAAATATGGGAATTATGTAACGTGACCTCAAAAATCTTATTTCTTCCAGCAAAGTTGACAATTTTGATTAAGACTTTTCAAGCTCTGGTATAGGCCACTGGTTTTAAATTAACAATCGAATCAAAGTTTGCAGAAGTTCATTATTAGATGGTGCCGAGCTTTCACAATACTCGCAAGTTGCAACTTCAAGCAGCCAGGTAAACCTAGGAATATACCTACAAGTTTGAATCAACTATTCTGGTATGTGGTCCAGGCTATACTTGTACCTCACGCATGTCCACAGGAAGCAAAACGAGAGAATATCTAACGCTGCAACGATCATTAACTTTAGTGAACGCAAACGCCCACCAAGGTTTTCCAGCACCACATGTCCCGTGAACAAATCTTTTAACGAGTTATTAATTTATAATTAAGTGATGAATTTCATATAATTAATTGAATTGAGCCAAAAGTAATGTATGCATTAGGGGTTGGCCATGGAGACTATAGAATGGTAAGTTTAGCGAATTGAAAGTTGTTGAGGATCTGGCTGCCAAGTGATGGCTCGATGACGTCTCTGTATTTAGGGAGACCAAGTGAGACCTTTCTGGATGTTATGAGCTCATCAGTGTCGTCAATGACAGGACGCATGGGTCCGCATGTTGAAAGAAACTGAATAGCATAGATTTTTATTGCCCGGACTTTTCAACCTGACCATGTGTTTGAATGACATAAAGAAAAAGGAAACAGAACCAAAACAGAACACGATAACGGGCACGAGTTAAGATCAAGAAGCGGCCCTACTTAAAAGAGTATTAGGAGATGCACGTGTTTTGACGAGGAAGACTTGACTAACCCAGGGAGGCCTTTCTTTTCCACATTTCTGCTTAATGTTCATATAAACCTCAAACTCTTGAGACAGGAATTGGAATACCCACCCTTAGGTTAGGCTTGCAAAATCAAGAGAGCTACATTTGAGAAAGTGAAAGTGAAAGTGAAATAAACTTAAAAACACAGGAACTTTACTCAGGCTTTCTTCTCTAAATACTTTCCACCCGAGTAAGGCTTCATGGTTGAGAAATGACATTATAACTTCATATGAAACCTCGGAGCAATATAAGGAGCGTAACATCCCACTGCTCGTATCAAGGAAAAAAAAAAAAAAAGAGAAAGTAGTAAATACATTTCATACTCATATATAATATGTCATATATATATATATATATATATGAATAGTAAATTTATCTGCACATGAAAATAAGTGTATATGTATTCATGAATAATTCCGGATATGATTAAATTGATTTGTGATTTTTTTAGAATTATGAATGTTTTTATATTGAAAATTTTTTAGGTTAGTAGAATTGTATTATTTTTTAATTTTGGTGAATTTAGGGATAATTTCGAAAATTTTAGAATTTTTATGGATAATAGAAAAAAAATAATAAAATAGGAAAAATGAATCAAAAGAATATTGGGGATAATCGGATTGTAAAGATGATAGTTGTATTATAAAGAGGAGAGCTAAATAGAGTTATTTTCAAAAGAAACTAACTTAGAGATTAGACCATAGGAAAGTGACAAGTGTTAAGTTGCTTTTTGTACTTTTGTTAAAAGTAAGTCTTGATATCCGAGAGTTCAAAAAGGAGTTTGGTATTTTTTTAAGTTTCTTTCCTTGTTATCACCTCCTTTGAATATTCTTAAAACACACAAAGTTTTTTCCATCAAAATTTCTTTGAGAAATTTCTTTGCTTTTGCTTCCTCTATCCTA
The DNA here is from genome assembly GCA_024703695.1 of Erythroxylum cataractarum. Lineage (NCBI taxonomy): Eukaryota > Viridiplantae > Streptophyta > Magnoliopsida > Malpighiales > Erythroxylaceae > Erythroxylum > Erythroxylum cataractarum. The sequence continues at coordinate 66,450,973 of JANJEY010000002.1, read as the reverse complement.
CTGCTAAGTGTTTCTTCTTCCTTAAGAAAAAAAAGAAAACAAGATGTTGGTTAGTGTTCACAGTGGAACGTGAATTTTGCATGGAGTAGGGCTTGTAGATAATTGGAGCGTTTAGGGGTTTTTAACGAGAAAGTAGTGGATAAATTTGTTAGAGTTAAAATTTTTAAATAAACTGATGAATTTTTGTCATCGCATGTATCATAGACTATATTTTCTTATAGATGATACTGATTTGAAATGAAGTAGAGAAGGTGACCTTGGTATGAGTTGTGTTAAGGAAAGATTGTGAAAGAAAATGGATGGTTGATCTGAAAAATATTCTCAGAGTATGCTTCAGTCTTTTAACCACAATTTTTTCTCAAGTTATCCAAACGAGATGATTCTTGATTTGTATTAAACTAAAAACATATGGCTACATTTCTTATGAAGACATTGATTTTAAATTATGTCTTTAAGAATCTCAAAATTTTTCATAAAGTTGAGAACTGGGTGCAGTACGTTGGTGGATGAATGTAAAATTTGTGTTCTAAATTTGAGGGCAATTTTGGATTTGTTCTAGGTTAAATTTGAGAAAGGTGTCTCTGAAAAGTTGTATATCTTTCTTTTAGCATTCCAACGATATATAGTATGGAATTTTTGAACTTCTAGGCTGAAAGTTATGGTCCCTATAAGGGAAGATATATCTTATATCTTTTTGTTTCTTCTATGTTTTGCTTTTTCTGTGATGACGTGTCGTTTGTGATGACATGTCGTCTATATTTTGCTTACATGTCGTCTTTGTTTTGCTAAAATGTCATATGTGATAACGTGTCGTCTGTGATGATGTGTCGTCTGTGATGGCGTGTCATCTATCTTTTGCTATCTTCTGTCTTCTGCTTCTTCTATGCCTATCTTATTCTTCATTTTTGACCTTCCAAAGATATAACCTGTCTTCAAGGTCTTCATAAAAGTTGTAGATCTTGAAGTCCTCTTTTGAACCATATAAAGAACACCTTAATCGAACATCTGTAGTGAGAGTTATGTCATTTGTCCTGAGACAGGTTCAATATGATTGGGGACAAAACCCTGTTTGATTCTTTTGTGCTTAACTTCTTCTCTAGATGCCCAAATGAATTGATTCTTGAACCATTGGACTCGTAATACATTTCTATACATCTCCACCAAAAGTCACAGCCTTATGAATCAAATTGAGAAAGATCGAATGAAAAACGTGGGATGGGTACAGTGAGTGTGCTCTTCAGTAATATGAACTGGTGATATTCTACTGAACATACTTCAGTATTTTGAGTATATCTAGACCTGTAGAATTCCAAATGAGATTATTGTTGATTTGGAGTGAACTAGAGATATAGGCCTACTATTGGACCCTGTTCGAAGCCCAACATCCGGAGTCATAAACCTTGGGTTCGTGTAGTACCTGGTAGGGTCAATTCTAATAACCCTAAAAAAAACCATCATCCTATAAGTTTGGTGTGCCCACACTAGTCAAACACCCAAATTTAAATTTGACTTCATCAAAGAAATTGCAGCTATGAATCTCTAGTTTGTTTTGAAGTAAGAATCATCTCAATCGGAGCCCTACAGCTCCAGGTATACTTAGAAAACTAAAGCATGTGCATGCCCCAATTAGGCTCTCCCAATCGACCCCTCACTTTCTCTCCATCAAATCTATTCAAGCCAATTCCAAAAGTTTCAAATTTTCTTATGGAGATAGACATAGATGTTAGAAATCCATTGCTTCAAGAATTACTTCATTTGGGGGTCGGATGAGGAAGTTATGGCCAAAAGGATCTAACACTTTTATGCCTTTACTCGTATTGTACATGTCTTGGCGTGAATGCCATAACTTTTTCTAAGACGTTAGATTGATTTCATTTTTAAACCATTTAAAATATGACCTCGAGATCTATAACTTTCATGTGGACTTAATTACCACTTCTATCACATAGAGGATCAAATGTGCACAAGAAGATGTTCTAGCCAAACTAGGACGATGCTGATGTCATAAGATGAATTAGAAAAATGGTCATAACTTTTTGTGTAGAACTCGGATTTAGATTTTATTTAGATGAATCAAAAGAGGACTTCAAGATATACAATTCTCATGCAGACCTTAAAGACCAATTCTATCATTTAGAGGATCAAATTTAGACCAGAACATGTTCTGGCCAAACTAAGACGATGCTGACGTCATGAGACGAATTGCTGATGTCATGAGGTAAATTAGAAAAATAGTCATAATGTTTTGTAAGGAACTTGTATTCAGGTGTTCTTTGGATAAATAGAAAGAGGTCTTCAAGATCTATAACTTTCATGAAGACATTAAAGACCAATTATATCATCTAGAGGATCAAATTTGGATCAGATGATGGTCTGGCCAAATTAAGACGATGCTGACGTTATGAGACGAATTGCTGACGTCATAAGACGAATTGGAAAAATGGCCATAAATTTTTGTACAAAACTCGGTTTTAGGTGTTTTTTTGGATGAATAGAAAGATAACTTCAAGATATCCAACTCTTGTGAAGACCTTAAAGATCAATTCTTTCATCTAGGGGATCAAATTTGGACTAGAAGATATTCTGGTGAAACTAAGATGATGCTGACGTCATGAGATGAATTGGAAAAACGATCATGAATTTCTGTACAGAACTCGAATTTAGGTGTTCTTTGTATGAATAGAAAGAGGACTTCAAGATATACAACTCTCATGTAGACCTTAAAGACCAATTCTATCACCTAGAGGATCAAATTTGGACCAGAAGATGTTCTGGACAAACTAAGACGATGCTAACGTCATGAGACGAATTCCTAACATCATGAGATAAATTGGAAAAATGGTCATAAATTTTTATATAGAACTCTGATTCAGCTGTTCTTTGAATGAATAGAAATAGGACTTCAAGATCTACAACTCTCATGCAGACCTTAAAAACCAATTATGTCATCTAAAGGATCAAATTTGGACCAGAAGATGTTCTGGCCAAACTAAGACGATGCTGACGTCATGAGATACAAAACTAAGATGAAGCAATAAAAATGGCATAACTTTCACTGCAATAAAAAGGGCATAACTTTCACTACAAGTTTCAGATTGAGGTCATTCTTAGACAGTTTTAAAGAAGACTTCTAGACCTACAACTTCCAGGAAGACTTCATAAACTATTTTTTGCCTCTATAAGGGTGAAAATTTTCAAAACAAAGAAGTCGTCCCGAAAGTTCACCGTATGCAACAATACCAACTTCAAATGATCATAACTTTCTACCACAATCTCCAAATCTTACAAACTTTATATCGTTTGAAAGCTCGAAAAATCATTTACAACTTCGTAGAGACAATTTTTCTTAATTTAGCTCACATTAACAGAAAATATCCTTGAAGGAAGTACACACATTTTGTTCTCCTTACATAACCTTAAGTATGATGGGCAGAAACAAAATCATAAACCATCAGTATCAAAAGATCGTAGTTTTACAAAGCTTTAATGGGCATTTCAGCCCCCAATACACGAATGTTTCAAGAATATTCCAAGATACAAAAGATATGTGAACAATAAATTGCTCAAAATGCAATTAAAGCCTTGTTTTATTAGATTTGTTTAAATTACGCCAACATTTCAAAAGTGGAGTGATGCCTTGGCCCTTGTTTACTCAATCTCTTGCTTATCACCTGCTTATGGGGAGGAAAGTGGGTGTGAGTTCAAAGGCTTGTGGGTAACAATTTTATAGTTTACAACAAGCCAAAACATTTTAAAAACATTTTCCATATAGGAAATCATATGTATGTAGTCATGAATGCATCACTCATATCAACTTGTCATGAAAAAATAATCATATCAGATGGTTCAGGTAGATCCAAAACAGAACGTACTACGCATTTTCACATAATGGTGTTACGTAGTCGTGAACTTATGAGAGTCCCTGAAAGAGCTACATGTCACTAGCGGGCAGGCGGGAGAAGCCTTAAACTTGGTTAACGTGCACGCGACATAACTTAAGGGACCACCACAAACCCACATAACAAATATTTCATGATCTTGTAAGCTTGATGGCCAAAATAGCCCTTCTCTTGAAAACTTGCTTTTTTGTATACTTGCTATATCTTGAATCATTTCCAAAAGCATGGTTTTAAAATCATGCATCATTTCAAAGAATCATTTAAAAAACAACTTTTCATGATTTATCACACAAATCATGTATAATCATGTAACACAATCTTACAACATTTAGAAAACATTAAATGCACATGAATGAGGTAGTTGGAAAATCATTTACTGTGATTTCTTGACAAAAAACTTTATTGGCTTATTACTTAACTATAAAAGTGAAACCCACCTTGAATTCCTTGACTATGGCTTGCTCAAATATGCCTCTCCTCCTGCTCCTCTTGTCCTTCTTGATTTTGTTCAATATTTAAAAAAATCTCCAAATCAATAGGTATTACAATGGAGAAACCCATAAGACATAATCACTAAAATTGATCATAGAATCCTTAAACCCATACATTTCTTAAGCTATATGAATCAAAATCTTCTTAAAAGTCCAAAATATGAAACCTAAGCTTACCTTGAATCTTCATCAAAAAAATGATTTTCTTGGCTCTAATAGAGGCTCTAATCCTCCTCTTTCTTTTTCTCTTCTTGAACAACACCAAAATCTCTCTAGAAGGCTTAGAAAAGTTGAAAAACCTAGCTCAACTCTTTTCTTTCCTCTCAACCACCGAAACCTCTCTTCTTCCTCTCTTTGGTTTTTATTATTTCACTTTTTCTTTCTCCCATTTTCGTTTTTCTCCTTCTTAAGGAAGGGAACAACACTTCTTTCATCCCATTTTACCCTTAATGAATGATAAAAGTGCACCTTGCCCTTCCTTTAATGCCTTATGGTTTTTAAACTTAAGTGACTTGCCCAATTTGGCCTTACACTCTCCCACTACTTTAATAGTTCAATACCCTTAACCTATATCCTATTATCTTACCCACATTAACAAGCTAATCTTTTCCAACCTAATTAATCTAGCAAGACCCCAAAATTCGTCTCATCATGTTAAAAATTTTAAGGGGCCAACATGTATCTTAGTTTGGGCTCTATTAAGAAATGATCTCCCTAACAAGATATGTATTGGATTATAGGAAGTTTCCTTATTCATGTCAATCACATAAAATAGGAAATATTAGTTCATTCACCTATATAAACACATCCTCAATCATCCTATTTAGGTAAGCATTACTATGATTAACTAATTGTTTGATAACACTGGTTTCTTTTAAGGGGTCTAAATTTAAAGAAGCACACATGGAACGAAGCATAACATTAATTGATTCTCCTAAATCTAACATGGTTTGTTTAACGTTAATTTTACCAATTTTACAAGGAATGTTAAGCATGCCTAGGTCCTTATACTTAGGGGGTATTTTCTTTTTAAAGACCAAAAATAATTTCACCCATCTTAATCATTTCATTACCTCTTAACTTCTACTTGTTAGTACACAACTCCCTAAGGAATTATGCATACTTAATTTCTCACATCTAAAAGTGGTGTATTCACCTCAACCTTTTAAAAGGTATCATAAATTTTCTCATCCTTATCCTCCTTGTTTGACTTTACTAACCTATTAAGGAAAGGTGGAGGATTAGCCTTACTAGCAATCTTAGATTCAACATTTACCTTTGAACTAGGTGATATATGTTGGACCAATGGTGGTTGACAAATTAATTCCACTTATGTTTTGATAATAACAAAATGTATAGAATTGGTTAAGAAATTGTTTCAGGTATTTTGGATTGATATTCAACAAAAGAATTGTGCAAATCAAG
>JANJEY010000002.1:66219628-66236512 GCA_024703695.1 Erythroxylum cataractarum | reverse complement strand
AGAAAGAAATAGGAATAGATATAATCATTATAATTATGATGGTTGGTTAAGATGAAAGAATGATTATCATTACCGTTGATAGTGGTTGGTTTATCATTACTATTGATAGTAGTTGGTTTGTAAAAATTATTGTACTTAATTAACTACAAAATAAATTATATTTTAATTAATAAATGAATTATATTTTAATTGATTACAATATTTTAATTAATGAATGAATTATATTTTAATTAATTATATTGCATTTAAATAATTAATAATAATTAATTAATATTTTAATTAATGAATAGTTATATTTTAATTAATAATAATATTTTAATTAAATATAATGAAATTAATTAAATAATAATAATATTTTCATTAATTATATTTTAATTAATTAATTACAATATTTTAATTAGTGAATAATTATGTTTTGATTAATTAATATTTTAATTAGTTATATTTTAATGAATAATAATATTTTAAGTAAATATAATGTAATTAACTAAATAATAATATTATAATTAATTAATTAATTACAATATTTTAATTAATGAATAATTATATTATAATTAATTAATTTATTACAATATTTTAATTAATTATAGTATAATTAATTATTTAATTGATTTCACTATATTTAATTAATTATAGTGCAATCACTTTCATTCCTCTAGATTATGAGAGGAATGGAGGATTGTCCAAAACTAAGTAATGAAACTCTTAGATTTTCAATGATAAGTTTGTACCAACCATCAATTTTTATTTCATACCCATACCCCTTTTTTTTATATCCCTAAAAAAAGCACAACCTAAGTAATAGAAGCCATATCCATTTCCATTCCTCCTAGTGAATCAAACACACCTTCGTTAACAACGATCATATCTACCACTAGAAACTAAAAAAAGACTATGAAAAATGTGGCTTGAAAATGGATGCATCCCTGTTACACATGTTGACTCTATTTACAGTCATTGAAACCCATGTGAAAATCTTATGATTGTGATTTTTTGGGTCCAGATCATAACTTCATTGAATTTCATAGAACCAAAGGCAAAGACACGCGAGAGAATTAAGAGTCGTTTTCCCTTGTGGGTGGAGGCCCAACATTGTTAGAGAAGTCCATCGTAATCGTAGCTTGTGCTGAAGTAATAAACATTATAGACAACGATCGAAATTTACAAAATTTAGATTATTCTTTAAGCTCTTTTTAGATATATATTTTTATTTTAATTACAAATTTTAGCTAAATTTTCTTACAACATTAAATTTGAAATAAAAACAATAAAACCTTTCGTTAAAGTCAAAAGAAAACATAGAACCTCCGAATCGTTTTGAAGTAATTCTCTCGCGTGTCTTTGCCTTTCGTTCTCCAACGTCCCGTTTCGAAAAAAAGATTGAATTCAAAGACGCCAAGCTTAAGCGGAAATTTCTTCAAGCTGATAAAAAAAAGACACAATTCTTTTGGATTTTGTTTTCTTAAATCGGAATCAAATGGGAGCATACAGAGCGGACGATGATTACGATTACTTATTCAAGGTGGTGTTGATCGGAGACTCCGGCGTCGGAAAATCAAACCTTTTGTCTCGCTTCACGAGGAATGAGTTTAGCCTCGAATCTAAGTCCACCATTGGCGTCGAATTCGCGACTCGTAGCATTCGTGTCGACGACAAGGTCGTCAAGGCTCAGATTTGGGACACCGCTGGCCAAGAAAGGTACGGCCTCTCTCTCTCTCTCTCCCTCTCTTCATTCATACATTTAATTTCTAGATCTCGATCTGTTTAATCCAAGTTCCACATCTTTTGATCCTAGATTGCGGGTATTGGAATGGGCTTTCTTTGCTTTGTTTTTTTTTATAAATCGTTTTGTTTATTAGCAATGCCTGTTGAGATTTTGACGATTTGGGATTGTGTGGTTAATGGGATTACGGTTGACGAGTTGGGCTGAATTGCTTATGGAAACTTGAAGGAAATGAGGGGGAAAGAATTTAGTACAAGAATAAATGGACTATTGCACGTTTTGGTTCGAACTTCAGACGTAATTATAGAAAAAGTCCTCAGAATTGCTTAAATGAGCAATAGATTGCTATAGAAGGTAGTTTGTTAATTAATGTGGAAAAGCCATGAAATAGTTAAAGAGTGACAAATCTGCGAGGTTAAAGTTATAGGTGTGGAGGAGGTTTGTGGGGCTTAAATTTATAGAAATAGGTTAGGAGGGAAAGAAATGGAAGTTTAAGGGATAACTTAGGATTTAATGGACAAAAACACACAAGGATGGTTGAAAAAATTGAAGAGTCCATTTCTTGTCTTTTCTCGGATGCATGTTTATGCAATTTGTACTTAAAAAGATTCGACTTTCTTGTGTTCAGGCTGATAAGTAACTTCACTGTGGATGCTAATCTCTAAATGTAGTAATACTAGTAAAAACTTAACTACAGATATGTCTTTAATGGTGGAACTCGCTGAAGAGGGTAAAGATGAAAGGAAAGTAGAAAAGGTTCTCAATGAGAACGTCTGTTTGCTGACCTTTGGTAGTTGCATGAACCATAGACGAGCTCATTAAATCTGGGCAGTTCCTAGTATTGGGACAATACTAGGAACTCTTCTATCTTCACCATCCTTAAATTTTCCCTGATACAGGTACCGAGCAATAACAAGTGCATACTATCGAGGTGCTGTTGGAGCTTTGCTGGTTTATGATGTCACTCGCCATGTTACATTTGAAAATGTTGAGAGATGGTTAAAAGAGCTCCGGGATCACACTGATGCTAACATTGTGATAATGCTAGTAGGAAACAAGGCAGATCTTCGTCACCTTCGGGCAGTTTCAACCGAAGATGCCCAGTCTTTTGCCGAACGAGAAAACACCTTCTTTATGGAGACATCTGCCCTTGAATCTATGAATGTTGAGAACGCATTCACGGAAGTGCTGACCCAGATTTATCGAGTTGTAAGCAGGAAGGCTCTTGACATCGGCGACGATCCAGCTGCTTTGCCCAAAGGACAGACCATCAATGTCGGAGGCAAAGATGATGTGTCAGCTGTTAAAAAGGCTGGATGCTGCTCAAATTAAAAGACTCGGGGCTTCCTTTTCGCATGTTATCTCGTCGGTTGATGAAGAAAAAGGTCTAAACGTTGTTACCTTGGAGATCTAATTCCCTTGTTCATATCATAGGTTTGTTCTGCCAAATGAGAATGTTACTTCAACAAAACATTTTCTGAAACGTACCAGTTAACGAATTAGGACCTGATATTCCTTTCTAGACTTTCTTATTTTGCATTCTCGATTCACTATGATTGTGTTCAAAGAGTTTGTTTATTTGGGTTATATATTATACACCATTTAAGGTTGGTTTCTCTTTACATTGTTGTACAACAACTTTTTCTGAGCACAAACATAACTAACCAGGTAAACTTGAGGACCTTGAAGATATTGTTACTCTATCCGGATACCTCAATTTGATGAGCTTCGCTGCTGCTTGGCACTAGATTGACCAGCTTTTCATCTGGTTGCTCCTCTTCCTCGTAGGGACGAGAAAATCATAAGAGTGATAAGATTGTGGTTTCTCGAAGCTGCTGTGTATATCAAGCATACCTAACCTAGTTAGCCAGTTGGCTGGTGGCACTGCTAATTACAAAATTTACCTGCACATGGCCACATAAACTCATCCACTAACAATCTGTCAAACCCACACAACACTTGGAAAGGATATATTTCCTTCCACCTAGAAGGCAAATGGCAGATCGCATCAATTTTTACTAGCAAGCTCCAATTTTTCAGCGTAAAATAAACTACTTAATATACCCGATATAAGAACATCTGAGAATGGTTGTGACATCTGCAACACCAAGGTGAAGCATATCAATAAAAACCCCAAACCAGTTGGATAAGAATCAAAATAGCCATACCGAATCAGGGACGAGGTGTTTTAGCATCGTCAGAGGAAGACCCATCGGTCCTGAAAGAAGGGAGAGGGTTGGAGCCCTTGATGATCCAGCCGAGAGCGAAGAATGAAACACCAGCGAGAATAGCAGTGCCCCAGGCGTGAGAGTACCATCTGCTGTACTGCTTGATAGCGAACCTCCATTGCTCCCTCAAAGTTGCGGGGTCAGGGTTGGTTGGGTCGGGCGGGTTTGGGTACGAGATCTTCTGCCCACCAGCTTGCCCGTTGGAGCCACGCGAGGGAACATTAGAAGAAGAAGAAGGTTTATGAGAATCAGTGCTGGGTTTTTGAGCCATGGCAAAGTGACTTTCGTCTCCCGAGCAGTTTCTGTGCTTCGATCGGTGCGTAGTGCTTCTGACTCATTAGACTTGTTTCTTTATCTTCTAATCATGCCACCTGTTACCCCATGTAACATTACAATGGCTTGAGAATCTCAAAAAATAAAAACAAAAAATTACTCCTCTTTAACATTTTACTGTACCCTATTGTTTATATTCAATAATGTTTATAATTTCATTATTGCCAAATAATAATTGTACCACATTAATAACGAAATAATTTGATTTAGGTGCACCAGCTTCTTTACTTTTTTAAATTTAGCACACTAACTTGACAACTTTGTGTTAGATTTAAAAACCTTATTTTACCTAATCTCACAAGCATTGATATATAAAAGATAATAGTTTTAGTTTGTGAATTGGTCTCCCAATAAAGTGATACCATACACATTGCTGTTCAAACGAGCTAGGATTATAAGCAACATTCAGATGTAATTACTCTTGCAATACAAACAAAGCTAAGATTTGCAAGGAGTATCCTGGATATAATTACTTTTTAAGGACCAAAAGCCACAATCAATACTGTGACTGTGAAGCATAAACAACGATCTTTTGTTTGATAATTGCTAACGAAAGCAACAGATTTCTTTGAGGTCGTGCATATCATCATGATTTCTTCCAGAAATTCATTTTCGAGCTTCTGCCTTCTTCTGCTCTTTTGCTGTAAGAACATATATTCATTTTTTAATTTAGCATGTTAAAGTATAACATAAAAAGGCATAGGAAGATTATTGATTGTTACTGAACATTACCTGCTTTCTCTTCTTCTCGCTTCCTAGCAGCTTCTGCCCTTTGTTGTCTTATTAGACTCAGACGCTCTAGATAATAAACAAATTAATGTAAACCAAGGAGACGACCTCAAAAACAAGGGAAATGAAAACAAGACAACAGGCTATTCCTCCTAATTAGCAAGTGCTAGCAAAAAGATGGGTATCACTACATAAAACACTTAACAACTATCCTAGTATATGTAGCATTTGGAATTCTAACAATATCAGTATCATGTTAATCACTTCAAGGGTACTAGTTAACTTCGCAGGTGCTTTCTATTTTAGATGCTACCCAAAGTGTCCAACCATCAAGAACACGCAGATGCTCACTAACTATGTCAAGTGTTCATGAAATTCTAATGGAAAACGGATGGAAACATACCTCAATGCTCTTAAGTTCATCCTATAAACAAACAAAGAAGAACAAATCGGCTAAACTAACCTAAATCTTTCCTTGCTTGTTCTGTTTTTCCCTGTTCTTGCAGCCTCATATATCGTTCATGTGATCTTTGTTTCTCTATCTCCTCTCTGGAAATAAATACAAACAAATGTCAAATAAAGACCAAGACACTAGGATAGAATCCCAGTAGGATAACCGGATAAAAGTTTTTTTTCCCCTTATCCACAAATACTTATTTCAAATGAAACAGATATGAAAAACATTATTTCTTCAGGAACAAATCAACAGAAAGGAATGTTTCCATAAAATCATAATAAGAAATTTGCAATTACAAACCTTTCACGCCTAGAAAGCTCTGTTGTTTTCCCCACCTACAGAATAAGAGTAGGACCATTGGTTTTAAACCAAAATTAGAAAGAATGGAGAGGCAGCAAAGTCACTGAAACTTACATCAACGTCCCTGGCCTTCATATTTTTTGGATTTGCCAGATTAGGATTCTCAATCGCAATAACACCTTGTGTTCCTTTACGCTTTTGCTAAAATTATAAGTGAGGAAAAAGGAAGTTAAATAAATCAAGCAAGCAAATACAAGTGAACTAAATCTTCCACCAATGCTTTTTCAGCATAAGTTACCAACATCAGAATCATCTTCAGGTCCTTCTTCAGACTCCTCTCCAGATTCTTCCTCATCATTTTCTTCTACGTATTCAGCCTCTTCCTATGATGCCAAACAACAACCAAACATTTAGTTTGATCACATAAACAGTCCAACAATTCTAGTAAATACATAAATAAACATATAGAGACCGAAGAATGGCTTACTCGTTTGAACGTCCGAGGTCTTGACGACGTCCCAGCGACTTCAAACATACATCACAAGAGGAAAAGTTTGGAATCAGGTATCAGGTATTGCTCCATCTAATCGTCATACATTTCACCATAAGAAAATAGCATGAAAACTAAAGCAATCTCAAATACAGCTACAAACCAACTCAAACTCCATATGAACAAGGTACCTTAACCAATGAAATCTCAAAATTCTTACACCAACTTAAAAGCCCCAAATCAAAGGAGGTGCTCCAAGTATGTCACAACTCTTTAAACAATAGAATATTCACTATAATCTATTTCTGAGAAAAGAAATTTTCGCAATTAAAACAACATTTAAGTGCTGATTTTGCAACTGACGACATGGTAACCCAGAAGTTCAAAAAACATACAGCGAACCAAAATTTAAACTTCTAAAATAGAAACAATACTATGAGCACAGTATTATAAAGAACAGAAAGAGATACCCATCTCTTCAGGAGTGGAAAACATCCGGTGGCCGGTGGGCTTGCCCTTGAACTTTCCCCTACCCATCGTAACCACCGACAAACACCGCCGCGGCTGAGCTCAGCGACGGAGATAGAGAAGATCGAATTGAAATTGGAAAGAAACGAACTCGGCTTCAACTTTAGATAATCCATCCAAAGACCTAGTAGATTGCTACCGCTACTGTGTGGCTGTTCTCACGCAGGGGGCTAACTAAGGCTGCAATCTTAACGCTACACGTAGCCGGCTTTAGTCAATCACATGGGACCCATTTAACGCTTTCACCAGGTGTCAGTATTAGTTAGAGTGTGTGATTTAACCATCGCTGTCCTTGGCAATAATCAACATATTTAGGTGGCAGTTTTCAGAGCTCTTCTGGCTTTGCCACCGAATGCTTTCGGCTGTTGCACTTCCTTTTGTTTTTTCATTGAAGTTTTTTAAAAATAAAAAATAACTTTTTTAATTATTCATGTTAATATAATTATACTTTTATTATTGATACTAATTACGTATTAAATAAAATTTTAAGATAAATAATTTTTACAAATTAATTAATTAAATAAATATCTTATTCTTAATATTTATAATTATCAGAAATATTATATTTTATTGAAATAAATAATTTTAATAATTAAAATTTATTTATAAATTAATATATATTTTTAATTATTAAAAAAGAAATGTATATACTTTGAAAGATGTTTTAAATTAAAATTATATTTATTAATTAAAATATTAAATTCATAATTTTTATTAATAATTAATATTAAATAATTTAAAATATATATTTATTCAATATTATATTAGATTATAAAAAACAAAAACCACCTTTTATAATTTTCATCAATTAAAAATAAAAATAGAAGCTAAAAACTTAAATAAATAGTTTTTATTAAAAATAAAAATAAACAAGCCTTTAAATTTTGTTTATTAGACACGTAAATTCATAAAAATTAATTTTCAAGATTTATCTTAAAAGTTATATGTGTTTTATCAAGTTATTATATCATTTCTTATAAAGATTAAAAAAATGAACTTCTTATATAATTTTTATCCATTCTTAAAAAATTTACTCAAAATCATTACAAAACATTTTATAATATTATAAACATAAAAAGAGGTTATGACATACGTATCATTAATATAACTTGATTTTTATAATAAAATCCTATTAAGTTATCTTAACAAAATCTATTATAAAATGGGTTAATTATAAAAAAAATCTCAAACTTTACTCAATTTTATAATTATAGTTTGAACTTTAATAAGTAGTAATTAAATACTCAAGCTTTCAATTTTTTTCAAATCTAGCACGATGTTAGTATCTCTGTTGATATTACTGACATGACAAGTCATGTTAAATGTAAATTTAGACACGTATAATAACTGTTAGATTTAATTTATAAGTTGGATTTAATTTAAGTAATTAAATAAAATTAAGGACAATCAAAAACTTTGGAAGACAAAGAGTAGAAAACCCTAATTAATTTTCGAATAAAACATTATGCAATTATGAATATTGCTCATCCTCTTTGTAGATTATTTTACGCTTTTCTTCGTTGTCTCACACTATTCTTCATTAATTAGAATGCTATATTCGCATGGTCGAAGGGAGTTATAAAGGACAAATAAAAGATTGGATCCACTGATAGCGCCGACTAAAATAACAATTCTGGTAAATTTCTAACTCTGAGAAGGAGGAACATATTGTTGTTATTGCTTTGGATTCAGATACCACCACTAATCTTCTTGAAGCATCTAGAAAACTTTTTAGGAGCTTAAACTCAAGGTATGCTTTACGTTCTCCGTGAAAAATGGTCATTATGATTGAGACCAACTAAGTACGATATAATTTTGAAAGATTGGCGATATGAAGAGAATGAGTTACATGAACTTCTCTCTAATGATGGACCTCTATGATCAAGACTTTATAAAGATGTAAGAGTACATTACCCTCCAAATATGGGATGGATATTTGTTATTACTGGTATAACATAAGTGAGGAGCTAGATTATGACTTGAGCAAAACAAAGGATTCTAATTATATACTCCTATACTTAAAATATCCAATAGGAGCTTGATTCATACACAGAGTGGGTAGGGTGATAACTTCCAGATAGTCAAGAATTTGGATGTGTTTTATTTGTCGAGTATGAACGAGAGGACTTTGATACATCTAGGGCATGCCCTAGCCCAGTATTTTTGGCATCAGAGCAAGGAGAAAAGGGTAAGGATGATATACATTAGGACTTACGTGACAAGAATGGAGAAGAGCATGGAAATCTTTAGCTGGATACGTTTAATAAGGCTTCTTGGCATCATAGTTTCCCTTGACCTGGATGTAATGAAGAGCATGCACATGATTATGAGGAGGCGTCTATGCAAGATGTCTATCAATTATTAGGAGAGTTAGATGAGTAGGCAGCTGTAAGAGTAAATAGGGATTGCCGTAATATACTAGAGAAACTGCCAAGACAAAGTCACCACCCCCACAAATAGGAGGAGTTGAGCATCAGGAGAATTTAGATTTATCGATAGTGTAGGATCACCCAGGATACTGAAACCATTTGGATATAGGGACTAATTGAAGATTGATTGCCTAGAGAAGTATATGGGGCAAATTATGGGTGTCTAGCATATCATCCAAGTGAACCAGTAGGAGCTAATGGAGTGGGTGCTGAGACTAAAGGCCCATGAAAGATGGATGGAGGAGGTCATGATGTAGATGGTAGGAGACTTTGGGATTTCATATCGCCTCCACCATCTAAAGTGACCACATCATCTTCGACTCTCTAACCATATGATGTTTATAGACCTGAGAATCCTCTAACAACTGATGTACCAGACTCACCAACGGATTGACAGCTATAATAGCAATCTTGGATGCTCTATTAGGGTTTTCTTTTGTTTCTTTTTTATTTGTGTATTTTTTTTATTTTTCTTATTATTTTATTTAAATTTCATTATTGAATGTCTATTTTAACTTTATTTTATTTATTTCTTTTATTTCCTCTTATCCTTTTTATCCCCTTTTGTTTCCATTTTATGAGGATGATTGTACATAATATTAGATGGAATCTTCACTTAATTCATAATTTTTAGTTTTTATTATTAAGGGAAGTACCAAAATATTCCCTTATCACTTTTTGGATTTTCACTGATATTATATTTTTCTGTGTTGATATTGTGTATATTGGGAACAATGTACAATTTTAAGAGTGGAGAAGGGGTTGAAGAAAATGTTCAAAATTCTTAAGCTTATTATAATCTTTATTATTTATTCTTATTAATTGAAATCTCGATTTACTTAAAATCTGTCTAAAATACCTAGGTTATTGTTGATTATTGAATTAAATTAGTATGTAAAAAGATAAGCCATATTTTTACTAATGGTTTATTTAATTTGAATGCAAAATTGCATATTATTTATGTACATCAGACCTTTTTTGTGAGCTTTTGAGCCTAAGACCAAGGATATCATTATTTGTTGCGTGTTATCATATATAGTTAGATGGTTCTAGAACTCTAGAACTCACTTTTATTATTCATATTGAGACGACATTTTTAAACTAGATGCATTAAAATGATAAAGACATTTAGATTTAACCCTTCATTTTAGCCTATTTTCTTTGATTATTATCCAACCTATTTTCATAACCTAGGAGAACCACTTTTGAGACTTAGCCTTTTAATTTATTATAACCATATTGATAGCTTTACTCTATTTTGTTAAAAACCTTTTGTTATTTTTAACCCTGAAGAAGTTGTGTTTACTTGCCTTAAACTTAGGTTATATTGAAGAATTTTAAAGGAAAAATGGTCCAATATTTCTATGATTTTTGGTACATGGTGATTGTTACTTTGTTTCTTCTTGAGTTCTTCATTGTTATAATTTTATATTCTCTACAAAGTTACTCAAAAGAAGTTCAAAAGTTTAAAATTATTTAGATTATAACCATATGAATTGCCTAAGAGATTGTTCTGGAAGACTTGAAGAGTCAAAGAATTTGGAGGCACCTATACAGCACCAAGTGGTAAAGAGATTATGACAAGTGGCAATTGATACTGGATGTCCAAGTTACTTAGGCTTTAAAATCTTAATATGATTTAGACTAAGTTATATAGAATGTGCCCAGCTCTATGCCATAATTCTTTGCCTAAAGTGGACTAAACTCGATTATACCCAATTTGTCACTTTTTAATGGGATTCGTTTTATTTTCCAAAAAATGTTGAAAATTATCAGTTACGAGCATATTGAAAAAAGAATTATGATATTTTTTGGAGAGTGAGAAGAATTATTGTTATACCAATGAAATTATTATTTGAAGTACCTATGTTATGAAGAACTAAGTTTTACGCAATCTTGTATGCGTGAATTTCCTTCAATATTATTACCATTTTTAATATCCCTAACATATTTTACGTAAGCCTTATTATACCCTATTTAAAAGATATTTTAATTTTTGTTTCTAGTTTACTTATTAGTGGTGGAGATGTGATTTTATTTCAAGCTTATAGTTAAGAATCTTCCTATATAATGAGTTGAGAGTTTGTTATTTTTCCACCCTAAACACTTTCAATGCATTGAGTGGATCCTTTGTAAGGGTGTGTTGAAAGTTGGTTCTAAAATAATTTAAGTCTAATTGTATGTTGATTTGTTTGATATGATATGATAATTTAGGATATGGATGGACAGTTGAGGTTATTAAAGGATGTATTTTTAAGTTTAATGATTTGAATTATGACTTGCTTGAGGATAAGCAAAAGCTTAAGTGTAAGAATGTTTGATAAATGCTTAATGGAGTATATTTTTATGCTCATATTTAGCATATTTTGCTTGTCATTTCATATTTTTATGATGTTTTTTTTAATTATTTTATTTCAAGTATGTTTTTAGGTCTCAATTTTTTTCATAGATCAAAAGGAGAAGAATTCAGGGTAAATTATGGTAGAGAATGGAAGAATTGGAGCTATTTTTGAGGTACACATCCGTGTGAAGATGTACATGCCCTTATGATTAACAAACACGGCTGTATAAGTGGCTATAAACTTGTAAAGCTTTGAAGATATTATTTTTACTTGAATAAAGATACACCCCCCCATATAAGTCACATACACGACTGTTTCCTACACTTATGTAATTGGAAACGTGTAAATTTACAATTTTAAGGTATTTTTTAGGTACATGATCACTCGCATAATCGTGGGATGGATCGTGTATATTCCAAAAATCATAATTTTGCAATATAAAAGGAGAAGATAAAGAAGAGACCAAAAAAAGCAATCAAAGTGGGAGTTAGAGACAAAATTTAGACTTGGAGACTCAATTATAAACCTAAGATGATGAAAACACAAAGATTACTTCAGAGATATGATATAGAATATCCTTTCATCAAAGTTTTAACAGGATGGCATTAGAGGAAAAAGGGATAAATATCTTATGGAATCTTTTTCTTTTTTATGATTCTTTTAAACTTTTGATGTTTGTTTTATTTTTATGTTTATGAACTAAGTTTGCTTAGTGTCGAGATTGGATTAATCCTAAGTTAGGATGGATATTGTGATTTGATATTTTATTTAATGCAATTTGATTTATGTATTCATTGTGATTCAATTATGCATTTTATTCTTGAATTAATATGTCCAAGATATTAGTTCACTGTATGATTGTTATGACTGATATTAAGAAAATTTTTTATATAAATAAACTTACCATAATTGGAAGGAATTGCAAATAAACTTAGAGATAAGTCGACATAAATCATTTGGATTAAGGTCAAACCTAATAGTGAAATTTACAAATCGAGTAATGTGGTCTTAGAAATTTTAACTGAAAAGACATTTCAGCTAATCAACTGAGGTGCATTTTAAACGGTTAATATTTAAGAAATCTTAGGGGGATTCTTTATCTAGGTACTAGTTATTTGATATTGATTAATCATAATGTTATCTGTGATCTAGTTTATTGTGTTGAACTTTAGTTTAGTTTAGTTTAAAATTAAATCATCATTCTATTTGTCAGTTAGATAATTGAAAATAGGCTATTACTAGTATTTATAGGCCCTACAGGATCGACACTCATATTCATTAACATTATACTATAGTTACGATAGGTACACTTACTTGTGAGATCAATAGAGTAGAGATCAACACTTTATATGATAATATCATCTATAAGTAAAAATCATATTCTAACCTTGTACAAACCATATATCATCTGTAAGTAAAAATCATATTCTAACCTTGTACAAACCATACTAATAACCTATTCATCCAATGCCACATATATGAACTAAAAATACCATCATTCAGTATGTATAAGTAAGTCTTACACATTTTAAAGGGATTATAATGAGAGAGTTGAAGGGATGCCATGCTTCAATACCAAATATATTTTAGCTCAACATATGTGATACCCCCACTATATACAAAAGTTACTATTTCACATTTCAAATAAGTAACAGAATTAGTAAATATGACAATACCATCTCTTAGTTCAAACCATAGCTTGTCTCAATACAAACTATGTCATTTTTATATTTATACAATACTACTCCTATGTTTAAAAAATATCATCATCTAGTATAGATAAGTAATACCTACACTTTAAGATGCGAATAAAATGAGAGAGTATAAAGAATACCATGACTCAATATAAATTATACTACGTCTATTTACTTTTTTTTTTAAAGTTGAAAATATTAATAAATTATTATAAAGGAACAATACTTACAAGGTCATCACAACATCAAACTTTACAACAATGACACCATGTAAAAGCTAAGCCAATATAACACCATATCAGGTAAACAAACAAAAAGACAACCATAAGAGCCTAAATTTTTTTGACTTATCCCAAACATTCATAAATGAACACCTAGCCTACATAATTCCTATCAGGCAGAAGCTAAAACTCGATTATTTATAGATTTAATTCCTTCCTTGTCCTTAGGGCATCAACCAAACGAATCCTATTGCAATTCCACCCTTTAGTTTGAGGATTTTTAGTTTAAGAGCCATATAACCGAGGAGAATCTGATGAAGTAAGGAAATAATACTTCTTTTGTTTCAATGATGTGAAGATAACCCGCATATATGTCTATATTGGGAACAATTATAGACTTCAAGAGATTGCAATTGATTGATCCATTCTACCATGGATCTACCATTAAGATTGCATGTGATTAGTTTCTCTCTATTTTTGAATATGAAACTCTCTTGTAAATCATGTATTTCCCTTTCTTGTCCTTTGAACCTTATAAGTTTGTGTTCTCTCCAATGCTCTTTAATGCATGTTCCTATAGCAATTAGGTACACTAGCATGGTTAGTTTAAGGAGACTAGGATTGTTTAGGACATGTAGAATGTCTTAGAAAGTTGAAGAATTCAACTTCTAATGACATAAATTCCTAATCTTAGACCATATGGCTTAGGAGTAAGGGCACTTACAGAAGAGATGATCCCTGCTTTCATTTGCATAATTATATAACAGGCAGGTTGAGTTTAAGTTCAAGAATCCCAGTCTGTCTAATGTACAAAGCCTATTCCTTGCTATTAACCACAGAAGGAATGATACACTAGGCTATAAGGGTTAGTGCCAAACTATTCCGTACCACTCAACCTTAAGCCCTAAGAGGATATTCTTACTAATCTTGTTTAAGAGGAGTCTTAGTAGGATTTTATCCACATGAAACAGTTTTGAGAGACTAAATCTGGGACATAGGAGGGCCTTAAGTGAATGATCTCAGAGGTAAAAGGATAGAGCTATTACCATTCATAACTGAGCTTACTTTAGTATGAATAGGATAGTTTATTAGAGCTGATTTAGCTCGAGCATTCAAAATTAGAGACCCTTGTTCCGTCCAATTATCATACCAAAGACAAGTGCTTTCCTTATTATAAAATCTACATTTAATCCGGGATTAAACCTTATCTTTCAACTTTAGTAATTCATTTAACAACCATGGGTGAGATATTTTCCTTTTTAAGGGCCATATACTTCTACCCTTTAGGAAATAGCTATGCAACCATTTATACTAGATGGATTTCTTTATTTTCTAAAATATTCCGTAACCTATTTAGCATCAATATCTTGTTGGTGGCTTTTATAGGATGTATCTCTAACTATCTTGCCTCTTTAGATTTACATATCTGACCATTTAACTTTAGCAAATACATTATTCTCAAATGATTTGCCCCATAAAAACTTCATCACAATCCTTTCAATAGTTTTAATTAGCCCTTTTGAAAATAAAAAGTGGGAGCTCTAGTAGATATGAAGAGAATTGAGTATAGGAATAATCAACTGCAATCTGCCCCCATAAAAAGGCCCTTGTTCACCTAAGACCTAAGACCTAAGACCTAAGACCTAAGCCTCTTCTGAATTTTCTCCATTAGGGGTAAACATTTAGAGAAAGTTAGCCTACTAGTAGCTATTGGGAGTCCCAAGTAGATCAAAGGAAGAAATTTCCTTGCCATTCCAGTTAGTCTACTAATGCATTATTAAAGAGAGTTAGCATTTCTAAAAAGAAAAAAATGATTTTTGTGACTTTTTTTATAACCCATATATGAAACTCCTTGATAGTGTTCATAAAAAATTCAATGGATTTTTTTTTGCTTTATTGAGGAGTATAACATCATCTGAAAAACGAAGGTTAATAAAAGAAATCTTCCTAGTTTTTGAATGATATTTAAAACCCAAATATATTCTTACATTTTATTTTTGCAAGAGGGACAAAACTTCCATGTAAAGGATAAAGAGGAAAAGGGAAAGGAGGTCCCCTTATCTTAGTCCCTTAGCATCCTTAAAAGTAGTACCATTGATTAACACACTAAAGGAAAAGGTAGTTGTACATTCCTTTACCCAACCAATAAAGGTGATTGGAAACCCATATGCCTCAAAAAGGTGGAAAAGAAATTACCAATTAACAATATCGAAAGCATTTTGGAAGTTAATTTTGATTGAGTACTTAGGAAGACCATTGCACCTGTTATATCCTTTAAGAAGTTCTTGAAAAATTAGGGAATTATCACCGATAGATTTGTTTCTTAGGAAGGCACTTTGATTCTCACTTATAAGAGATTGGATAACACTTTTTTGTATGTTGGCCAAAATTTTTACAATAACCTTATAAATTAAGTTAGGACAAGCACTTCGTAAGAAGTCCCCAAAATCTTTTAGATTGGCTAGTTTAGATACTAAACAAAGATAAATTTTATTTAACTCCTTGGGAAGCACTCCGTTTAAGAAGAATTCAAGGATTGCTTCCTTTACAATCTTGCCTATTACAGCCTAAGATTTTTGGAAGAAGAAATCTTTCAATCTATCAGGCTTTAGAACCTTCATTCCATTAAGTTGAAAGATTGTATCTTCAATTTCCTTTTGATATATAGGCTTATTAAGCATAGAAGATTCTTCATAAATAACTTTATTAGGAATGAGCTTATATGGTCAAACAATAGTAGATTAACCCCCATGCTTTGAACCTAGCAAAGAGTAAAAGTAGCTAACAACTTCAATATAAATGTCACCTTGCGCCCTTAAGACCTTCCATATGTTGGACCCTGATTTTTAAGTAGAATTTGGAAATATTCAGTGAAATTAAATGGGTGGTTTTATGTAAGTATTGTGAAATAAAGGTATTTGTGCTTTGAAGAAATTTATGAGGAAAAATAATTATTGGGTTTTAATTATTTTAATTTTTGTGGAGATTTGTATAGTTTATGAGAGTTCAAGTGGATGAGTTGATTGAAATGAAGTTGAATAGCAAGAATCAAAAAGAAAAAGTGTGAAAATTTGAAGAATTTAGAAAGTTTGACTTTTGGGGATGAATAGTGATAAAAGTTTGACTTGAGAGTTGACTTTTTGATTTAGGCACAATTTGAGAAAATGATCTACATGAAACTTCTAGATTATGTTGAGAGATTTCTGTCGCTATAAAGTTTGCAATTTTTCGATATCGGGAGTGAAAATTATGAGCAATCAAAGTTTAGTATAAATTTGACTTTGTTTGAAAAATATTATGGGTTGACCTAGAATATGACATAGACTTTGATTGAGAAATTGACCTAATTAGTGGTTGATTTTGCTTTTGAGTTCTTCATGAAAGATTTAGATAATGTTCTGATCTTTATT
>JANJEY010000002.1:66129434-66141204 GCA_024703695.1 Erythroxylum cataractarum | reverse complement strand
CTCAATGAACATTTTCCAGATCACTACCAATTTTGTTTCCAACCTTTTCCTTATCACAACTCATACCTAGATCACTCTCTCTACTCCTTCTACTTCTCATTTTTAATAAAATCACATTTAACATCAATTATACCTGGAAGTTGTTAATGAAGGCATGTACCTCTTTTTTTTTTTAATGTGCAAAGATTCAATATTTATGTGCATATATGCTAATATTATGCATGAGCAAAAAAAATGCATTTCCTTATTCTCTCTTTGAGCTCACATGTACTGAAATTTCGGTTCTAACCCTTAATATGAGTACGGGATGTTACAAACAAGGTTCTGGTTCTCCTCTCAATTACACCATTATGATGTGGCGTGTAAGGTGGAGTGCATTGAGACAATATTTCATTACCTTATGATAATCCAAAAATTAATGACTTAAGTATTCACCACCTCGATCTGATCGAAGTGATTTAATATTTTTGTCAAGTTTTTAAAAAATATTTCTCCCAAGTTGTTTTTCAACTTCATTTCTGAATTCTTTGAAACTTTCAAAGGCTTAAGGCTTGTATCTCTTGAGATACATATACCCATATCGAGAATAATCATTGATAAAGATAATGAAGTATATGAAACCACCTTTCGTATGTATGGGCATCGGACCACATACATCAGTATATATTAGGTCTAAAAGTCATCAGATGCCTTCTTCTGCTTCAAAGACTCCAAATAGGCCTTACAGTTTCTCTTCTAGTGGCCATCCTTGCCACAGTGGAAGCAAATTCTCTTCGAGGTAGTCTTCTTTGCTTTCTAGACACCTCACTTAGGCCCTGCGGATTTCTTCTTCTTTTGGCTCTTTTTCTTCCAATTAAAAGAGTCCACCAGCATCACAACCTTGTCCCTGTGGATAAATGGCTCAACTGCTTTGAGTATGTTGACCAGTTCATAATTGTGCTGGATATATTGTTCATCCGATAGTTAAGCACAAATTGTGAGTAACTATCGGTTAAACCTATCATAATTAAATCAATACTTAATTCATAATCCAAAACAAAATCCAAGGAGGCCAACCGCTGGATGTAGCCATTCATCTTTAGTGCATACTGCACTGGAGATGTCCCCTCAACCATCTTAGAAAGAAAGAGCAATTGCAAAATCTCAAACCTTTCAGACCTTGCTTGCTCATCAAAGAACTCACTAAGATGGTAGACTATGGTATGAGCATCTATAGCCTCGTGCTACTTTTACAATTTCGATGACATAATGACTAGCATAATACAACTATACATCTCGCTATCATCGAGAAGCTTCCTATATGCACTCCGATCATCATCAAAGGAATCAACATCAGGAGAATCGGGAAGTGGTTCTTCCAAGACATAACCAAGCTTCTCAAACTTGAGAACTATTTTCAAATTCCTGAGCCAGTCAAGTAAGTTTAGCCCACTCAACTTGTTAGCTTCCATCAATGATCTTAGATTCATAATAGTACTAATGGTGTTGACTCGGACAATAGCAACCTTTCATCAAAGAAAGAAAAACCAGAGTGTACTTAAATGCATGTCTATAAGGACTTTAATAACACGCATTATGGCTCTCACTATTTTCACGAATTCACAACCCTCAATATAAATATGAGAGAAATTATAGAGAAATTCTCCTAGTGGGTTGATATCTAATATCCTGAATAATGACCTTGAGTTTGCCCAATAAGCCACCTTAGTTCAACCGGTAGATGTTGATCATACCAATTGCATCTCTAATGTAACTATCGAATCTAATGCTATTAACTGTTGATGTGTGCACACTCATTAGGCTATCAACTTTTAACACATGTACATTTAATGTACATTACCTAACTTTGCCTCCATCCACGTTGATCTTAGGTTTGCCCAACAAACCAACGGTTTTAGTTAAAACTGACCCATTAATCCGAAAATCCTATTTTCATAGTTTGAACATATCCGTGTAAAACGGGCTTGGATTTGCCCAACAATCCTAACTTTAAAAAGACTATGATTTTTGCCATAGAAAGGTGTTAGTTTTGATATTCTAAGTGAGGGGTTTTACTAAGGTCTCATCTAACTTAGATGGTCTTATATAAATATAACTCATATATATATATATATATATATACATACATATATTCATATAGTTACTATAACTACGTGACATGATATGGACTATCTAATTAAATTGAGCCTAAGCCCATAATCATTCATCATGCATCATGCAAGCTCACACATTCTCCTAAACATGCATTTTCTAATGTATAAATGTAACAACATCATTTTGGTTATGACATCTTATAGATTCTAACATGAAAGACCCAATCCAACACTTGGATTTACTATCTTCTTTTACTAACTTGGCTAAAATTACTATTATATGTTATTTTGATTGGAATTATTAATATTAATTCATAATTAATTTACCTTAAAAAATTATTTGATGTTCAAAATTAAACTATTTTAATTTTGTCATACATGTCAATTTTTCTGGTCTGACTAGAAAATCTGTTGCTCTATTAAAATTAATTGAAAAATAATTTCTATAATTTCCAAAAAAATTTAGAAAATCAAATCATCATTCCAAACACCTCTAGGTCGTTTCATGATGATCAAAATAAATTAATAATCACCCAAAAATTATCATGATAATCGAAACACCTGTAAGATACTAAAAAGGACAAATATGACTTCTAAAATTTTTCCAGAAATCAATTTTTGAGCAAAATCATTTAGGCATGCATCCAAAATCAAATTAACACATTTTTATCACATAAAATTTTTTAAAGGTTCTAAAACTAAAATATAAACATAAAAAAACATCAAAGAAAACAGACCCTACAATTTTTGGAAAGCTGTCCAAATCTGAAAAATTATTTGACCAAATTATTAAATTTTTTTAAATAATTCTACAAAAATTACAGAGGTATAAAGACATCCTAAATATCTTCACATAATTTTTTCAAAATCAAGTTCCACAAAAATCATGTATAACCTCATCAGTTTTTAGCCAATAGTCATCACATGCCTAGCTGAAAGACAGATTTCATGCATGTTCTTGTAAATACAAAATTAAATATTTTAGTAATATTAAAAATATTTTCAATCACACTAAATCATTCAAATACAACTTATGAACATATTGGTGAAAGATAATCGTGAAAACTATTTTTTCTATAATTAATTTCGAACAAAACATTACAGGACCCTAAGTTGTCACAACTATGAAAACAATTTTCACATGTCATGTATTCTACATATAACAAGGCACAAGATGACCCTAATACCACTGTTAGGTTTCGCTCATGCATCTCATATATAATATATATCAAATATATGCAGTGAAAAATAAAATGGAACCTCCAAAACCATATCTACTCATGCATATAGATAGAGAAAACAAAAACATGAAATATAAGATGTTTACATACCTGTTCGTTCTTTAATCTTCTCTGCATTGAGTTGTCATAAACTACAACGATCAATGTAGACCGTTTCTAATGAAAGTCCACACGAAGATAGAAGGATGAAACCTTACTAGGAGATGGCTAGAGTTCTTTCTTTGTGCTAGCAAAGACAAGAACTTTTGTGAGAGTTAGAGAGAAAAGTGTGTGTGTGTGTAAGAAAGAACCTATCTTTCACTTATGTCTTAGACAAGATGCATGAAAATTATCTCTATGTTCTGCACCATTTAGCCTTCCATAACCCTCATCACTAATGGAGAGTTATGGTAAGTTAATGGTCATAAATAACATGCATTAATGAAAGTTATGAGAAATTATTGACCATGAATAACATGCATTAATAAAAGTTTGGGAAGTTAATGATCATGAATAACATGCATTAATGGAAGTTTGGGAAGTTAATGATCAAATTGGCAGCCAACAACACTTGTTTCTAATCCATTACATGCAACGTTTTCTACTACAATCACATCGCGATACAATCCCAAAACACTCTCTCATATCTTAAATCACCATTCAAAGACCATTTTACTCTTCCTTTGAATCTCATATGTGTGTGACCCATTAGGTTCCCAGTTATATTGGCCACTTGAATTAACACTTAATTCAAATAACTCAAGAGCAGTATCTAGCAACACGTCATGACCCCTAATTAACCAAAAAGTCAGTGATTTGACTACAAACCCTTCTATATGCAATGTTGCCATACAATTCGTCCTTTCACTATCTATATCCCACTTGATTCAAAGAATAGTCAAAGTATCAATTCCCACTAAACTATCTACGTCACATCTAGTCCAAGTGATATTAGATCTTATCATGAGGATCTCATTATTTTATGTATCATTGAAGACTCTCTTCATGACACATATCTACTGTGGCCAGAAACTCCTGATTAATGATCCCAACAAGAGATCGTGTGTATCATCTCCTTCTATCAAGAGTGGTGACTTTTTTATTGGCTACTCAATTACCTCTGAATACCTAAAGCTGTACCTAATTATCACCCTATGAGTAACTCCTGAAAGGTACCGATGAATGGAGTCAAAGTACATAATTAGTATCTGAGATATCCTTGAGCACCTCAAGTCAAAAGATACTTGCACCATTGTTATGATGAGGCTATCATTGACAGTGTAATAGAATATCCATAAGATTGTCTTAGTTGGTCAATCCAATGTACTTACTACCTTAGTAAACATCCACATGTTAACTTCAAATAACTCATGTCTACAGCTTATGAGATCTACTGCTTGATCCAATCAAGGAGTATAATATGCACTAGTTTATCCGAATTAATGATATCCCATCTCATTAATCCTATGACTAGGGAAAGTTTAGATATTAACATAATTACATATGATAGGAATCTCATTATCATAATCTATTCATGATTTTCTCCATGCTATGCTTTGTATAAAGGACTTTATTAAATCAATATAAGATCAACATCAAATCCATAAATATATGAACATCGACGTAATAAAAATGTCTTTGTTAATCTTAAAATAATTTGTACAATAAGTGTTAAAGGTAATTGCCTTTAGAACACTTCTCTAACATTAACATCTTATGCATATATTAAGAGGTTCTAAATTTATTTGGGTCCTTCATTGAATTTACGGCAAGATAAATTTGGTCCATATCCATCATAATGGTTTCAAATCTAGGAAGAAATATAAAGGTAAAAGAAGAAAGAATAAGGTCAATGTTGACTTATCTAATATACAAGACTTCTCGCTTTGTAAAAGTATAGAGAGAAGCATCAATTTATGCAACCTTGCTCTTATATTTTTTACAAAAAAGATGTTTACGTAACTCCAACCTGTAATATTTTGATTACAAATAAACAAATTTGACCTATTCCTCTAGAGCTATAAAAGAAGAAAGAAAACTTCCATCTTTTTAAGCACAACTTTCTTCTTTTGCGAGCCTTTCACCGCCGAAAAAGAACTAGTGCTCGTATTAGGAGAAAACTAGGCAAATTGTATACTTGGAAATAATAGTCCGTTTGAAATAAAAGGCTAAAGGCAACGTTCCTCTTGCCACCGAAATAAGGGACAAAGAACAGTAGCACACAGGGCATCTTCCACCAACAAAGCATTTTATTCTATTCACAAATTCTACAGCTCAGCCATCATCTCCACAAAATTCATAGGATGCTGTCTGGATAGAGGATTTTGGGGATGACTTTATAACAGAGCTTGTTAAAAAGTAAGTACAAGAACCTTAATTGTCTGTGTGGGATGGACATTGTTTGTAGATAAATGGGACCAGAGACCTAGACTTCCATTTTAGTTTTTACCTTCATAAAATAAACATCACATTCCAACGTTGCTTTTCTGATTATTTTTCGTAAAAACTAAAAAAGTTGGTGGCAGCTAAGCAGTCACCTTTATACATTTGATATGAGGCATAAATGAGCCTAAGATATGGAAAATGTGTTTCTGAACCAATTCAATCATGGAATCAACGAGGCCGAAAAGAAATCGAATGTTACGTGAGGTTCCAAATAAATGAGGGGCTCTGTAATGAATTGTACTATATTGAGCTTTTTCCAATAATTAGATCAAGCTGGATTTGCCACCTTCACAGTTTCTGTATTAGAATGCTTGAGATGGAAGAAACCACCGAGTCCTCGTCCCCTAGCAAGTTGGTCAATTTCGTCGAGTTTGTGCCTGAGGAATTCCACTTCTTTTGCCAATTCTTCATCTCTCTGTCTCATAGCCTAGAACATACAACAAGCAGTACTTCAGTAGCAATAAAATGCTATTTGCAGGATCTCATAATAAATTTCCCTGTCAAGCCCAACCAAAACTTTCATACCACTTCAATGTGTATAATAGAATCAAGTTTTCTTTTCCCATAGAGATGTAAGGATTAAGAAAATCGCAGTTTAGCTGATGCTGAAGATAAGGAAACCAACGAAACAGGAAAATCACTCAGCAAGAAAAATGAAATGGATTTGTAGAATATCAGGAAATTTGTGCTACTTTAGTATAGCAATTTCTTAAACAGATGAATTGTGTTCTTCGAGGGAATACAAAGATAAAACTTAAGATTTGACAAAATTATTACAGAAAGTTCCTCCATAAAAATTGAACAGTATCATTATACTCACCTCAAATTCTTGCTTGCGCATTTCCTCCTTTCTCGCTTCTGATTTAGCACTTCTTTGTACCTCAAAAATGACTACAGCTCCTGCAACCTATATAGATAAGAAAGTTGGGAAGTATAAGAAACTTTTGAGAAAGTTAAAAGACATAGTTGCACTCTTCAACAACAACACCTAGTAGACATGGTTGCACTCTTTTGGTGTCAAAATGAATAGTCTGCCTTCCTTTTCTAAACTATACTCGATGAAATTCATTGTCATATTATAGATGCATACAACTCTTTAACTATACACATGCAATTGTTAAGGTTGGATTGAGCACTGATGAACGCAACTCATAATCATTCTTTGACCTTGTCCCATTTTAACAAAAGAAGCATATAATATTCAGTAGTGATTTAACAAACTGCTCAATCTCAAACAAAAATGCCTTTTCTCATAATATTCTATGTACCATATATATATATGGTACATCTCCTTTAATAAATTTTGCAATACCCAAAGTTTCAAGTTGGAGATAAATTAGGATCCACAAAATCTTCACTACATGAGAATTGGGGAGACCTTAACAAAATTTCATCATTTCCTGTTGCTTCATAAAAAATGCATAATCATGTTTGGCAGATTAAAATGTACTACAAAGGTATACAGAAGAGATAAAAGATTGAAACAATAGAGATGCACCGTGAAGACAAGTGGGAACAAAACAAAACAAATGCTCCATAGAAAGTGGAGAGTAAGGTTAAATTGAATACTACCATGAAGACAAAAATATCCCCCATAAGATCTACAGCAGCCTGAACAGCTTTCTGCTCATCCAAGGGCCGTATCTCAACATCTGTAGAATGACTATATATTCGTCTTTGCATTTGTGTAGTTAATCGGTGATTAGCCTGAATCCAACAATCATATTATACAAGTTAATATCAATCTTTCGCAGTAAAATCAAATAAAGAAACAATAAGACATAGCCACGCCATGTCAATTAACGAGCTCCATCCTCGAAACTTTGTAACAAAATCAAAATAAGGTCACAAGGACCCTAAAAATCTATTCACGTTCACACGCGATGAACACGTTTAATAAAGGAAACACTGTTACAACCAAAACCCACTTGAGGAAAGAGATCAAAAACAAAATAATCATAGGCATATACATTGAAGAAAGAGGTACACTGTTACCTGGGCGATGCTGACAATGACGTGACGGAACTTTGGATAATTGGTGGCCTGTTGCTTCAGTTTATTAGCGACTGGTTTACTGAGTGTTTTGACGGCTAAAGTCCCTAGCTTTAGTAATGGCAGAACCATGCTATTCACCTCGCTCTTTTGAGAGTTCCCAAGATCAAAACATTCAGATTTCCTGAAACAGTTTAAAATTTCAAAGCGAAGAGCCGACCAAGTGGGACGAAATTATGAAAAAAGAAAAGCTGTCAGGTAGAGAAAAGAAGTGTTACTTGGAGAAGAAGAGAACAAGGTATTAAAAAAAAAGCAGGAAAAACCATGTTAATGGGAAGCTTAGCCAGCCATAGATGAACATGAGAAGTCAATTGGTGGAAGAAGTCAATTAAGCAGAACTGGGGAGGTTGGGCTTCTTTGTTCCCATTTTTGTTTTAGAAGAAGAGAAAACTTTCGTTGGGCTATAATCTCCCCCATAATCAACCATTGGATTGGATGTTTGGACCTGAATCTTGTAAAGAAATGCCGACGCCATAATCAACCATTGGATTGGATATTTGGGCCTGAATCTTGTAAAGAAATGCCAACGCCATAAGTGGTTTTTTGTAATCCTTACTAAAATGTCGTTTCACCGTGTAGCTTTTAGTAGCAGTAAGACGAAGCTTGCTGATTTGGTTGATTGGAGATGAGGTTTTAATTATGTCCATGATACTTAGGCAACTTCTAACCACCAATCACAATAGAAAGAAGCTTTTGGGGGAAAGAAACTTAATTCAGACCAGCATAAACCAGCTCACTTAGGAGCATGAATACAAAGTATCTCCTTCTAAAACTTGTTTGAAAAGCATCGAGTAGAATGGTTCATTATATCCAAATGATGTTGTCTTCCATATTAGTGTTAGGCTGGTGGTTTGGAAAATTTAAGTTCAAATAGCTTATTGCCTCTATTAAAACAGAGCTAATTGCTTTCAGAGATGAATTAACTTACCTTAGAATCCTTAGGATATAATAGCATAAGGTTTTGAGAGCTAGGAAGCAAGTGGCCAGGTCTTAAAGCGCACCAATTATCAAACCATAGCCAAGAGGAGTTACCATTACATGTTTGATTCTTTGTATAAAGACGTATCTAGTCCTTTTGCTTAAGAATTTGTGACATGATTCTCTAAATACATGAGAAAAATAAAAACAATTGAAAACTTTGGTTGACCTTTCTAGACCTTACTTATACTCATTACTACTATTATTGCTACTGTTGGCTAGTCGACTCAATAACATTTCTTTTTCTTTTTCTTGGGGGGACAAAAATAATGACATGATTAATATACTTAGTGAGTGAAAAATTATTTTTACCCATAAGTAGTCATGCGGAAGAAAGTTCATTTTTATTTAAAGAACCATTTTGGTTTATAAAAATAAGTAGTAAGTTAACTACTTCTATTCACACACAACTATACCTACTGATATGTTCATAGGAATCTAACTCAAGCATCACCCACTTCAAGACATAAGGTCAATTTTCACATTTCACATCCAGATTTTAGCAAGGGATATATTCTTGAGTCAGGCATCGTTATAATCATTAAGACACAAGTTCATTAATTACCATAATCATCAACAAGATATCATTGCTTTAAACAAATAATACCATATCATGAATAAAGCTCCTACGTAGCTTAGTTAAGTAGGATTTGAATTGATTAAATAAAAGCTGGGTCTTTTGTGATGCCTTTCACCAAGTTTTTAAACTTAAACATTATCATGGTCCCCTTCGCCAAGTATTTTATAAAACCTTGAGCATTATCATACCATTAAAGCATAAGTTCATCAATCACCGTAATCATCAACCACTTAATAAGATATCATAATAAATCAATTGATCAAACAAAATAAATGAAAGACCCAAGTTGTTATTTATCTCTATTAATTCTTTAACCTAAGGATCTTTACCTCGTTGCCTAAGTAAACTCATTTAAGCTTTTTACCTAAGCCACCTTACTTAAATAATTGTTTAAGAAAAATTTGCGTAAGTCACCTCACTTAGGTTAAGAAAATTTTGCTTAAGTCACCTTACATAGGCATTTTGCTTAAGTCACCTCACTTAGGTCCTTATTTAGGAAAAATATGCCCTAGTCTCCTCATTTAGGTTAAGAAAATTTTGCTTAAGTCACCTTACGTAGACCTTTTACTTAAGCCACCTCACTTAGGTCTTTATTTAAGAAAATTTGCTTAAGTCACCTCACTTAGTTTTTTCATTTATTTTATTTAATCAATCTATTTATTATCAATTTCTCATGGAGGGAACTTTATTCACATATTTTGAAACAAATAACCAATTTCAATTATAGAAAAAAGTTCAAGACACATGACATAAAATTTCAACACAATTTAATAATCAAAACAATATTTGTATATAATAACATTAACAAGTTAAAAAATTTCTAATGAGGATTCACATATTTCCTACACCATCCATTTTAAGTAACTCTCTCAATTCACATAAACAACCTTTGATGGGACATTCATAATGACTCACCATAATCACAAAATTTACCATAGTGTAGCAAATTCTTAACAAGCATAACTTGTAAGACATTTAGATCTAAACCATAATTTATTACACTTATTATTTGCTCACATGTATATACACATAATTTTCATGCTGAAATCTTCACAAATTAGATTCCTATAATCCACAGAATTAGCTTCCAACAATATAACACATTTGATGTCTTAACTGTAACATCCCGTTCCCATATTAAGAGTTATGACCTGAAATTTCAGTGCATGTGAGCTCAAAGAGAAATTAAGACAAAGCATTTTCTTACTCATGCATCATGTTAGTATGTAAGCACATAGATATGGAATGTTTTTACATAAAAAATGGTACATGCATTCATTGACAACTTCTGGGCATAAATGGTATTGAATTTGATTTTATAGAAAACGAGAAATGGAAGGAGTAGAAAGAGTTATTTTGGTATGAGTCATGATAAAGAAAGATTTAGAGTGAACTGGAAAATGTTCACTGAATATGCTTTAGTCTTTTAGCCATAACGTTTTCTATAGTAATCCAAACGAGATGATTCTTAATTTGGATTAAACAAGAGATATATGGCTACATTTTGTGTGAAGACATCGAATTTCAATTCTGTGTCTAAGAGTCTCAAATATTGTCATGAAGTGAAGAATTGGGTGCAGTGTTGGTGTATGAATAAAAAATTTGTCTTCTGACTTTATGGACAAATTTGGTATTGATAAAGATGGATTTTGGCACAATTTTCTTGTGTAAAGTTGTAGATCTTTCTTTTAGCTTTCCAACGGTATAAAGTTTGTAAAATTTGGACATCTGAGTCAAAAGTTATGAGTCTTATAAGTGGAGATGTTCCAGACGCAAAAAGACAGACGCAGAAAAACAGACGCAAAAAGATAGACGCAAAAAGACAGATGCAAAAAGACAGACGCATAAAAATAGACGCAAAAACACAGACGCAAAAACACAGACACAAAAAGACAGATGCAGAAAAACAGACGCAGAAACACAGACGCAAAAAGACAGACGCAGAAAAACAGAAGCAGAAAGACAGACGCAGAAAAACAGACGCAAAAAAACAGACGCAGAAAAAATGAGATGATACAGAAGCTATAAGATAGAATTGGCCTTCGAGGTCTTCATGAACGTTTTAGATCCAGAAGTCCTCTTTCTAATGGTCTCAAAACGAAACCAATTGGACTTTTGTAGCAAAAGTTATGGTATTCGTACTGAGATATGTACATTTTAGGCGAGGATATGAACATGTTGGATTGTTTTGGCCATAACTTCGTCTCTAGACCTCCGAATGACTTGATTATTGAACCTTTGGATTTGTAAGAACTTTCTCTATATCTCCACCAAAAATATAAGTTATCTAAATTGTATGGAGAGAGATTATGTGAAAAGAGTAAGACGGGTATAGTGAGGGTGCTCTTAAAGGATATGAACTGGTGTTATCCCACTGAACATACTTCAGTGTTTTGATGATA
>JANJEY010000002.1:65995595-66008325 GCA_024703695.1 Erythroxylum cataractarum | reverse complement strand
AGCCTCAAATATTTTATGGCTTACTATTAAGGGGAAGTTAAGCACTATAGATCAACTGAGGAAATTCCTTACACTAATTGATTCTTGTGTGCTTTACAATTAGGCTATTGAAATTATAGAGCATCTATTGTTTGCTTTTCATTTTACTTCAAGTATTTGGAATGCAATTAAGGGAATATGTCATACTAATATCTCCACCTTGAGTTTGCAAAATCTTATAAATGAAGCAATAAATATCATAAAAGGAAAGTAGACTTCATTACTTTTAAACTTGCTTTAGCTAATACAATATATGGCATTTGGATGGAAAGAAACCATACAACATGATGTCAAATATTAATTATGCTCTTAAAATAGTAATGTATACCATATAACATATTACTAAATTACTTAATATAAATTATATATTTAAATTTATCATAATTATTAGAACTAGGTTAAGAATATGGACACTAGATCTTCAATCATTTATGGAAAATGATAAAGTAAAATAAAAAATTTTATGGAAAAAATTAACATCAAATAACATAGGTTAGAAAAGTAAGAAAAGAACTTTAATCTATGTGAAATTTTCCAATCATATTCCTCAACAATTAGTTATGTTTAATTTTGTCCTTGCTCAATAAGAAGCATCTAGGGTTAAAATTACAGATGAGATTAGAAGATAGTTTAAGGTTCTTACTTTTGACTATGATCAATTCTCTTATTCAAGCTAAGTTAAATTAGACATTGTATTATTTGTGACTTTCCAAAGAGCCTTGTATTCCTTTCCTTCCAAATTGAGTGGATTGTATAAACAAATGCAACCTTGAATAGGGAATAATCATCCTTAGTTAAGATTTGGCCATCTAAAGCCTAGAGAATGATTTTTCCCTTTTAGATTCATTATAAAAGTGACTACTTAGTTATTGAATGCTTAACTATAGCTCATTTGAATATGAGCAATTGAAAAATAATGATTTATAGACTCTAGAGCTTGTAAAAAGTGGAACCATTATAGTTCTAGGTTGGAATGACCATTTAGTCTATCTAAAGTGCTAATCTTGTTTAGTTGCAAGTCATAAGATAAAGGAAGCCTTGGGGTCTTGGTATTTGTTACAAACAATCTGACACAGACTTTAGCAGTATAAGGCCTTAGAAGTTCTTAACATCATTTATTAGTGAAGATTCTCGAGAAATGGTGCATCATAATAGATTTATTTTCTATGCTTAAATAAGGATTGTAAAAAGAAATGAATCTTACAATCCTTTTACTCTTTAAATTAAAAGATAGAAATAAGAGTACTACCCTTTTAAAGAAGGCGACATTATTTTAGTTTTGATTAGGAACCTCCCTAGATATCGCATATTTGTGGAACTTTCACAGGGTTATTGTTGATGATGTATTAACTATGAAAATGTCCATCATCAGTCTTGATCAAAATTTAAATCAAAACTTTAATTTTGATGGAAAATTTATTACCTTCAGTGGAATGAAGAAAAATATTTTTCAATGAATTTATCAAAATCATAATCCTTAAAGATTTGTTCATTACTTCACATTATACCGAATTATGAAATATGTTTAATTCTAATTATAAAAGGGTATTTATCTTCCCAAATTCCACATTATTTGTATTCAACCAACAATATGTCCTCTTTTACATGGTTCCACTCATATTCTTTTGGATAATTTGAACACGTTGACATTTTAAAGAGCAACTTCATATGGGATCTTAATATTAATTATGGAGCAATTATTAATCATCACAATCTTGTGCATAACATGACAATTAATGTTAATGTTGGGTATGGACTTGAAAATGAATCATAGAAATCGCATTCCCGATTACAACAAATAAACCAAAATTCAAGTCTCAAATTTTGTCAAAGAACCATATGTATGAATGGTTAAAAAAGATTACCTTGATCATGATTATGCCAAACAATATCATATCTCAAGAGTTAACCTTTGTATACATTTCTCATTTTATCTTAAGTTATACGTCAGATAACAGTATCATTCCATTAGAAACTTTAAACTATTTCTCTCTCTATCGATTTCTTTTACAACCTTTCCTTAAATTGCAACTTCTCATGGAAAATTATAACCACAAAACCATAACCCACCTTATATATTATATTTATAGCAAATGCAATAAAATATATTTGAAATATTCATTTTAGAATTGTTTAGGCTTGCTTTAAGAGAACATTTATATTGATCAAAGAATAACAATACATAGCTAAGGCCTAAGGCCTACATATGCTTAGAAGTATAGTAAAAGAAGTTATGAAATATGTTGATGGTTTTCCAATAGAATAACTAACTTCAAAAGCACCTGAGCTCCCAAAAATGGAGAGAAGATCCAAGTGGGAAATATAGAAAGGGATATGGACACTACTCTTGTTTGATAATATATATATATAGAAAAATTGTCTACCATCTAAAATGTTCAGCTTTTAGCAGTATGTATTGAAGCATTAGTTAAGTGCACAAGTGGATTAAATAGGCAATCCAATAATGGAATAATCTTAGTGTGGTGGTTGGGATTGATCGAAAAGCTAAAAGTGCAAACAAAGTGGCAAAATACACATACCACTCTCGCTTTGAGCATGTTTTACACATGTCTTATTGTTTGGCAATCCTTAAGTATCAGTAGATAGAAATAAACAAGTGATGTTAAACATAAGTGTTGCCCTTCATCCGATTCTAATTGACATTGAAATCTTTATGTTTTCTAAATGACATCCTCTTTTTCATAGTCTCCATTATAGTATTTCTATACAAGTTTTAGACATTATTTTGATATAAATTTTATTCCTTATTATCAAAAGACCATGTCATTATTAACTATTGTACAAATTTTGTTATAACAAGTGATAATAAATTAATGAAAATTGGTTTCAAATCTTGAATCAGATTATATTTGACATTTCTATAAACTCTTTACTTTTTTGCAAATAATTATTAAAAATATGTGAATCTAAAAGGTCAATAAGCTAAATATGTTTTTTTTAATAAATAAAAGCAATAGTATACTTAAAAAAATGTGAAAATTTATGCATGGTTATTTATAAAAAGTGAATTTTAGGATCTTAAATTAATTTATATGTCTATATGAATATAATTAGGTTGTATTTTCTTTATTCTTTAGTCCCGCTTACATAAAAGTATTATAAAAAATAATAAAAAACATTTAAAATTAATCTTTGAAATATAAGCTAATTAATTATTGAAAAGGGTTGACATAATAACTATGTCAATTGTTATGTTGCAATTATGTACAACGAAGTATTATGTTGTCAAATATGTACAAAGAAATATGTTTAAACATTGTTAGTTTCTTTCTAATCATTGTATAATATGTGTGATGGACTTCTTCTCTCAAATTGATCTTCTTCAACAAGTTTTTAGTTCCAACATTCTCTTACCAGTTCCTTCTAGCCTGTTTCCTTTGGTATCTTTGCAAGCCTCATTTTCACTTTTGAAACTCCCTGATTCTTCTAACTTCACCTTTTTATTCCTCTTCTCCTATTACCTACTATCATGCTTTCCAAATAGTTCTTACTACCTTTCCTATTCGTAAATTATCCGCATCTTCTTCTTCTTCTTCTTCTTCTTCTTCTTCTTCTTCTTCTTCTTTATCATGTGTTATTGGCATTGTAGCTTTTCTAGCTAGGATTACCTTTCCCTCCCTTTCCACTTTTTTTCATCTTTTTTCATCCCTCTTTAACTTCCCCCTAGTGGCTCTCTACTTGCTACCTTTTTTCTTTTATAGTTTAGTATCATAACTATTAACCCTATCTATACCTTTTTATCATGAAGGACTTTCCACCTTTATCCAACTCTAATTGAGG
This sequence comes from Erythroxylum cataractarum, assembly GCA_024703695.1. Lineage (NCBI taxonomy): Eukaryota > Viridiplantae > Streptophyta > Magnoliopsida > Malpighiales > Erythroxylaceae > Erythroxylum > Erythroxylum cataractarum. Next base: position 66,004,485 of record JANJEY010000002.1, on the reverse strand, counting down.
ACCTAGTACTATTGTCTAATCACCTCTATAACCCAAGTACTTCCCGTAACTCAAGCTGATGCCACTCTTGACCTAAAAGGTTGTTCTCTAGCCTCAAGCTTTGCTGATACTACTTATAATAGGAAACCATAAAGTAAGGTCAAAGGAATAATTTACCATCTTTAAATCTCCATTATTTCACCCATATTCCTCTGAAGGAAAAAGTATTATGGCTTTAGAAATAGAAACTCTCAAATAAGGCACTGCCAAATGGGGATACACTCTCACTGGATTTTTTATGGACAAAAGACCAACTTTCCTGACCTTAAACACTAGGGCAAACCATAATTAGAAGTAGGTTGGTCTATAGGAGTTCTTATTCAATTATGAGAACCTATTCCTTTTCAAATTCTGCTCATACATCTAAGCTTAAAAGTTACTTGAAGTTAGCCTATAGGACTATAATTTTAAGCCTTTATTTTTATGATTTTAGGAAATTAGAATTAAACTCTATGATTTGAGGCATAAATAAATTCCTCTTTAGTTGAATATTCTTAATATCCCCCTTAAATATTGGATACCTAAAGGCGTGAGCCTCTTTGCAAGCTTTATGTTAAACTATTATGCATAGATGAAACAATAACAACAACAAAAAGAGTTAGTTATGCCCAAGTTTGTGTTCTAAAATATATCAAGAAGTTATCATAAAAGCATTCCCTTATTAAGACTTTATGAAGTTAGCAATTATTTTAAAGACTATATTCTATTTATAATTTGATGTCCAACTAAGTTAAGCAAAAGTAGTTATGGAGACCAACAAGGAAACAATTCCAAACTAGTGAATACCAAGATTTTTTGCATCAAAAGGTCAACTTTAAAACTAGCACTGATGCCAACTGCAATGATAAGGAAATGGAAACAACTCAAGATGATCCTCCTATTAATATACTAAATTCAAATAAGAGTAGGAATGAAGAACTTCAAATACCTTAAAAGGAATCCATTGAGCATATTATTTCCTATAATCTTAAAAGCTCCATTATGGAACCTTAGGAACCTTATTACACCTCCTTATTGAGGAATGAGATTATCTCTATACCCTAAGAACTAGTGGACCTTTAATAAGAAAACTAAACAAAACCTCAAGTCATACTTTCGCTATAAATAGTTTTGAAAGATGTCGTAAAAAGAAGCTCTAAGAGGAAAAATAAGGCATTAGTTTCTCCTCCTTAATGACCATCCTAGCTTAAAAGACTAGAGAAATCAATAGCCCTAGTAATTAACAAATGGTATTAGATTGTATTCATAATATAAAACCATTTTTAATAGGTCTTTTGGAAACCAAAATCAAAGAGAAAAATGTAAGGAACTAAGCTTTTTAAGGAGGCATTAGTCCACCGTTATAAAAAGCTTTTTAAGGAGGCATTAGTCCACCATTATAAAAAACCATTGTCATTATGATGGAAGAATACTAATGGCTTTTGACTTTAGTAAAGAAAAAGCTACACTTTACTTTATAGGGGAATAACCGATACATCTCCATATTAAAATGAAAAATTAGGATGTAAAGTTCTATATTACTTTTGTGTTAAGGTTTCAATTACATTTTTTGAAGAGTTTATTAATGGAATAAGCTCAAGAAGATTGCGAGTAACATGAATGAACCCTGGATGATTTTGGGGGACTTTAATTATATTCTCCACTCAAAAGAACATGAAAGGAATATGAGCTTGAGGAATCACATTGATGAACTTATAAAACGCACTAGTTGCTTACAGGTCATTGATTTGAGAATTGAGGGCCATTTCTACACTTAGAATTTTTTTTAAAAAAAGTTAATTGGTACATATGAAAAAAAATAGACAGAGTTATGGTTATTGAATATTGATTGGATGATTTTCTAAAGTGCAAAGCAATATTCAATAATAGTCTCTTATCAAACCATATAACTATTCTAGTGAAAAATATATTAAGTTAATATAAGAGAATCTTTCCATTCTACTTCATTAAGTTCTTGATTAAAGTGGAAGGGTTTGATGAAGTTGTTGCAAAATGTCTTAACACATCAGTAAATAGAGCCCAAATCTTCATTTATATGAGAAAGATGCAAGGGGTTAAGAAAAAACTAAAAATGGTTAATAGTAAGAGATGCTCCAATAACTAAAAGGTTGTCAAAGAGGCTAAAGACAAGTTAAATATCATCTAAATCCCTCTCTATAACTTTCCTCATAATATGGTTCTAGAAGAAGATGAGAAATAAGCACCACTCTGTTACAAGCAAATGGATGAAATCATCTTTCTTTGTTAAAGAAAAGATCAAAGATATTACGGTTGAGTGATAATAAAAATTCACAATTCTTCTATATATCACTACTAGCATTAAAAATATCAATAAGATATCCTCCTTAAGGGCTAAAAATGGTGACTTTTTGATTGATTAGAAAGAAATCCATAATCAAGGAGTAGATAACTTCTTAAGTACTTACCAAGGTTATGTTAAATAAATAAAATAAAATAAAATAAAATAGAGGATAATAAAATTAAATTCACAATTCTTTTTTATTAAATCTATTAGAGCCTATATTGTCAAGGTTACGTTGTATAACTTGGTCTGGTACTAGCAAGCTTAGCCTAAAGCCTTAATGATGTTATGGCTTGCTATGAAGGGGAATTTAAGCACTGTCGATTGACTAAGTAAATTCCTTACATTAACTGATATTTATGTGCTTTGTAATTCGGCTATTGAAATCGTGGAGCATATATTCTTTGACTTTCAGTGTACTTCAGGTGTTTCAAATACAATTAAGGGGTTATCATACCAACAACTCCATCTTGAGTTGAAAAAATTTTATAAAAAGGAGCAATAACTATCATAAAAGTAAAGAAGTAGACTTGATTTGTTTTAACCAATACAATATATGGCATTTGGATGGAAAGAAACCATATAATCTTCTTAAAGGTTTTAATTGCTAAACAAAGCCTCGTGAGCTCCATAGTTCATAGCAAACAACATTAGTTATTACTTTAAAAAAAAAAACAACATTAGTTATCAACTAATGGCTTATAAGTTTCACTTGAATTATAGTCAATATATACTACTGAAATGGAGACTTCCACTCTGGGTTAAAAATTGCACACTTAATTAGCAAGTTAAGGAAAGACACTAGGTTTAGAACCAAAATCATAAGGCTCACTTTGCTCTATTTTGGAAATGGAGACGTCCACATTGGGTCTAAAGCTAGACACTTAATTAGCAGGTTGAGGAAAGAAAAAAAGTCTAGAACTAAACTCATAAGGCTCTCTTTACTCTATTATGAGAGATCTTATAGACAAAATTGAAATAAGAGCTACTGAATTCCATATTATTTATAATTGATAACTGAAAACAATAGTATTTCCTTGTTATTTAAGCTATTATAATAGCTTGATTCAGTTTTGTACTCATTATCATTTTATACTTCTTTTTTTCGAAAATCATTTTATTTTACACCATAATGGATAACTAATTTTGGTATAACATGATTTCTAATAAAATAAGTAGGAAAATGATATACTTGGTATATTTTGTAATTTAATCTTTATAATCAAACCTTCTTTTGATCTCTTATCTTTAAATATTTTTTAATCAAGTACTTTTTAATAGCAGTACAAAACTGGTATATCACAACAACACAATGATGATATTGCAACGATATAGAGGATAAGTATATAGGGACATATATGGTATTATGGTTTTTATAATATCATGTGAAAATATGATATCATTATAATATTGATGTTTCATCCATCATGATTGCTATATTACCATTTCAAGTTAATATAATAATGGTGCATATAATATTGTAAAATACAATGTTACTCATATTAGAACTCACGTGTTGAAAAGATTTAATTGAGAAAGTATTAACGGTAAGAAGATTAAATTAAGAAAATATCAACAGCAAATATAATTTTAGTTTAATTCCCAGCCTTTAACATGATTTCAAATATTACACTGTGCTTAAAATAACAATGAATACCATATAATACATTACTCAATAAAAAATATACATTTAAACATATCATAATTATAAGAACTTGGTTAAAAATATGGACACCAGACCTTCGATATTCATTTATGGAGAATGATAAAGTAAAATAAAAAAAATTCATGGAAAGCATTAACACTAAGTGGCATAGGTTAGAAAAGCAAGAAAGAAAAAAATTGATAACAACTAAAATTTAATCATTACAAAATTATTTTTAAAATGAAGAGTAAGAAGGGTTATCGCGTAACTCTTTTATGAAATAAAATATCATTTTCATTTTGATAAACTAAGCATATCCTTTCTAAAAATTAAAGAATATACTCCAAAAAGGAACGTAACACATTAATGTTCAATTCTCTAGACCAAGAGAATGACCAGCGAGAAGAAAATGACTAGTTAAGGAGCTTGGAATAAATTACAAAAACATCTAATAAGATATTCATGTAACTAATGGACTATCCATATATGATTCCTAATTTAAGAGGACATGAAAACCTACTATATGTGAACTTTTGCAACGAGATTCCTTAATAATTAGTCATGTTTAATTTAGGCCTTCCTTAATAGGAAGCATTTAGGGGTTGAAATTGTAGATGAGATTGGAAGATAGTTGAAGGTTCTTACCTTTAACCATGATCAATTTTCTAATCAAAGTTAAGCTCTTATGACTTAGATTTTGTATCTCCATTTGTGACATTCTAAAAAGCCTTACATTCCTTTACTTCCAAATTAAGTAAATTGTATAAACAAATGTAACCTTAAATAGGGAACGATCATCGTTAATTAATATTTGGGGATCTAAGGCCTAGTGAATGATTCTTTCCTATTCATTTTCATTATAGAAGTGACCACTTACTTATTAAATGCTTAAACATAGCTCCTTTAAGTAAGAGCAATTGAAAAATAATGATTTATAGACTCTAGAGCTTGTAAATAGAGGAAATATCCTAGTTCTAGATTGGAAAGATTCTTTAGTCTATCTAAATTGCTAAGCTTGTTTAGTGTTGCAAGCCATAAAATAAAGGAAACCTTGGGGGCTTGGTATTTGTTCCATATAAGCTGACACCATTTGACTTTAGTAGTATAAGGCCTTAGAAGTTCTTGATATGACTTATTAGTAAAGATTCCAAAAATGTGTTATATCCAAATAGATTTATTATCAATGTTTGAGTAAGGATTGTAAGAAGGAATGCATCTTTCTGTTAAACCACTACCTCTGATACTGCAATTCCATTCATTGTCATTAATGATAAGCTTTACCTTGGCATTCTTAGTGACTGATAGCCTAATGTTATGATAGCTAGGTACGAGGTAAGGAGAGCTAGCTTCACTCTGATTTTCATATTGAAGCCAATATTATTTCTCTTTATTGCCAATTATTATTTTCAATCACATTCTATATTGTGTCCCTAAGTTTTAGGAATTATTGCATAGACTATAAGGAATCACTTTTTACGTTCAAAATTTAAAAATTCTCCCCTTCAAGTAGCTACCATAAATAGATTGGTTGAGTGTCAAATATGATTCTTTATATTCTTGTTTCAAATAAAACCTTTTTCATTAAAAAAATGATAAGATTCCTAAATCTCCATGTATTTTTGGCAAGCACATTCCAAGTAACTTTAAAACTAGGCTTCCTAGTTGCATCCTTATACTAGAGAAAGTTTATAAGTAGCTTCTCAATGTCCTTGATCATCTTCTTACACAACATCAAATAAAATGATCAATATATATTGAGATTGCTAAGAACTACTAAATTAATTATAGTCTTCTAGCAAATGAGAGGCATTTTTTGCTCTATGTCATAAAGAGGTTGAAAAACAATATAAGATAACCATTTTGAAGTAATTGATATCAATAAATGGATGAAATGAGGGGGATTAATGCAAATTCTAGAAACAATAGCTAGTTAAGAGGCTAGGTGACTAGCATTTGCAGTAAGAAATAGGTAATTTTTCCCGTTGTTCATAGTAAGGTCAGAAAACAAGTTGAATGAGTTCTGTACGTTAATTAAGCAAGTCATTAAATTGATATATGTTTTATAAAGAAGAAGATCATCATCAATAAAAGAGAAATTATGAATGTTTAAAAACTACATTTATTATGAAACTTGAAGCCATTATTCTTTGTAATGTTATGGTATATGAGCCTAGTAAGAACCTCAATGTATAGGGTGAATAAGTATAAAGATATAGGCTCTCTTTGCCTTATTCTCTTTGAACCTTTGAAGATTAGAGTAGCCTCACTATTAATAAGGTTAATAAATAAAGGAGTAGTTATGCATTCCTTAATCTAGGAGTTAAAAAGTGTTGGAATGACAAATGCTTCCAGTGAATCAAAAATGAAATGCCAATATATAGTGTCAAAATCCTTTTGAATTCAATCTTTAAAGTACAGATCAAAAGCTTTTAGCATGGTAGTTTTTTAGGAACTCTTGGACAAGAAATATGTTGTCTCTTATTGATCCCCCTTGGATGAAAGAAAAATGACAAAGGTTGATGATGGAGAGTAGCACTACCTTTAGCCTAAAAGCTAGCAGTTTGGAGATAATTTTGTAAAATTTACTTTAGTAAGCAATTTGCCTAAAGTCTTTTAAGGATGTAAGGCTAGGGGATTTGGAGACCAAGTATAACTGTGTCTTATTAGGTACTTTTAATGTTCTTAAACATAAGAAGAACTACATCAAAACATTACATAATAAGTTTTGATAAAATTCCAAGCTTTTTGAAAGAAGAAGGCATTAAAGATCATGGGGCTTTATCACTGTTTAGGATAAAAAGCACTTCTTTGATTTCAACTTCAGAGAGAAGCTTAGGTAATAAAGTTATATATTAATTTATGATCAACTTTGGGAAGAAAGAACTAGGTGAGTTAAGATTTCAAAAAAAAATTGATGGGGGAACCAAAGAGTTCTTTGAAGTAATTCACTGCATGGATTAAAATCCCAAATTGATCATCAAATACTCTTCCGTTATTAGTGATGAGAGATGTGATTATATTTTTGCTCCTTCTGGATAGGAAATACTTATAAAAGTAAGAAGTATAACTATCACCATCTCTTGTTAGAAGGCTATAGACTTCTTTCCCTATAGCCTTATTTTTATTCAATAGCTTTCTAGGATCATAAAGTGATGCATAAAACTCCTTTGGACTTTGGTTAAACCTCTTCCTTACTTTAGATCACTATCTGTATTAGTTAAGTTATAAATATTTAGCTTTTTAAGTTCTTCGTTTATCTGTATTAACTTCTTAAAAAACTTATATGATTCATTTTGTTATATATAAGCCCAAACCTCTACCTATAGCCTCTTGGAATCCTTTCACATTAGAAAGATAACTGAAATTTCTGAATGGAGTTATTCTTCTTTAAATTCCCAATAGGTTTTAAATCTCTATAGGAGTGTGATCAAAGTAAAGATTATTATTATTCTTCTTAAGCCACGGGTAAGGTCCCTATCCAATTTCTTTCTCATAGAATTTGCTCCTTATTTATTGCTCAAAGTAAAATAATGACATTCAAGTTTTAGGTCTCACTTTCAGGCCTAAAAGATAGGACTTGAACTCCTCACAAGGTCTCTTAAGGCATAGGTTTTCTTTTAGTTCAAAAGCTAATAATGTATAGTTAAAATCTCCCATAAATAAACATAGAACCTAAATAGATCTAGATAATCTTCTTAGGGAATCCCAAAGTGATGTTCTTTAAAATACAAACTTAGATGCATATATAAAGTTCACATATAAGGCACTAGCTCTTTATATTTCCATTTACAAATGAATGCATTGATCAGTAATATAGAAGCTACATATCCCAATCCTAATAGGATCATATGATTCCATAATAAAATCTTTATAATGTTTTTCATATTTGGTAATGATATTCCAACTCTTATTAACAAACCACAACTTGGTGCACTTTTGAAATTTCAATTTCAACAGTCTTAAAATCTTCTATAGTAATATTAACTCCATTCATAGAAATAACCTTAGATGAATCCAAAATTTTAAAAGGAACGTTGGTAGAGTTTATACCATCAGTCACCTTAGGGTTAAGAAGAACAGAGACATCAAGTAAACCCTTCTGAATTCTCTGTAAAAGAGAGGATTTTTTATGACCGTCTGAAAGTGTTAACTCAGGTTTGACAGTTATTTGTTTTTCCAATACTCTAATATCATGAGTTGTTGAGAATTCATGTCAAAGTGATTATAGGAGTACATTAGTGGTACCATAATGAATCTCTAAATTTCCAATGCCTAGTGATGAGTTGATCTCGTTAGGGTTCTGTTGGCCCTAGAGATGTGCCCCTATGACATCTTTCTCAATTCCCAATAATCATCTCTTTGAAACCTTTCCCTAGTAAGGGTCCATCTCTTCCTATTAAGCCTAAAGGCAGGTCTTCATTGGTAAGTGACTTGAACTAAGTCGTTAAAAGGCCCCTCTTTTTCATTCAGCCTAAAAAGCGAAATATAATCAGGTAGCTCACTTTCCATATTGACCTTAATGTAGAGTCTTACACATCATATTTGCCTCATTGCTGCAGTTGTAGAGGCTTTTCAGTAAAAATTGCAAGTTGGTATAACCCCACTGTGGACCAATATTTTAAATGAATATTTTGAATACTTATCTGAAGGGTGGACATAGATTTCAACTCTTCGAAAAGTATTTTTAGACCTCTATTTTGCTATAAGAGTGATTATCCATCATATGTCAAAGCCCTAACTCCATTACTTTCTCTACATTAGTTATAGAGATAAATTTAAAGATAAACTGCCCCAAATCATCCTTTAAAAGCTCTATTGTTGAATATGTGACTTTGAAACAGTCAAAGATATTATTAGAGATATTATTGAGATAGCCATCAAATAAATTAGATTTTATTTTATGC
>JANJEY010000002.1:65855783-65883360 GCA_024703695.1 Erythroxylum cataractarum | reverse complement strand
CCTTTGAGGAGGAGATATATATATATATATATGATTGACAGGTTTCAGAGTAGGGCCTCACGGACACTGACGCATCTATACAGTTTTGGACCGCTGTGAGCCGTACGATCATGGCGACGTTACCTTATTAGTAGCCGACAACTCCTGATCAGACAAGGACCGGTCTAGTTCCTTTTGGCAAGTCTCCCTTGTATGTTTTTTCCGACCACATACATCTCGCCACGTGTCAAAATAAACATCTTGGGATATGGGTAGTGCTGATCCTAACCACAGTGAACGGGAGCGACCTTCGAGACCCGTACCCCTGTTTACTTTTTACTTATATAACATACAGATCTTTTATTGCCCACCTCTATTCCATTTTTACCCACTCCCACAGGGGTACATTGTGCCAAGTTACGCCCATAGTAACTATTAGTGTATATTTTAATGCAGAAAAAGGAATCAAAACGACGAATTGGGACAACTTTGCTTCAAAATGAGCAGTGGCGTGAGAAGTAAGTAAACATTAACTACTCAGAATCCACCCTTTGCATTTAATTATGCCTCCCTTTTATATATATTTCAGATTTCTTTTTCTAAGGAGATTTGAGTAGGTGGGTAAAAGTATGCCCTGACTGTGGTTGAAAACAGCAAAATCCAATACATAGGTAAGGTAGCCCCAAAAAGGGGAATCCCGCGGTCACCTTTTGATATTTCATTTATTATAAGAGGATTGAATGTAGGAAAAGTAGGGAAATAACCAAAGGTTAATGTTTTTTGTTTCATCGAATCATGCTTGTTTGCGGAGGCGTAGGGGGGCACGTACATTGAGACGCGTGAGAAGCAGGGGTGAATGACATGACTCAAGTACGATGAAAGCCTGTGGCACCCGCGTAAAAGTCGAGGGTTTGCTGCTGTCCTGCAAAAAGGGTTCTACTTTGGGAGGTGGTCCTCCTCCTTCCTCCTGCTTTCACCACCATCAATCGTCTGCCACCACCACCTCTCTTTTCAGAACCAAGTGTAAGTCTCTTGCGTACGCTTCGTGTTATAGGACTGTGGTTGTGTCTCTTTGATAACAAGAACACGTCGATTCATAAATGTTTTCAATAAAGTGGGTCAAAATGAGTAATTTTTCTTGCGTTTCATGAACCTCGGTCAGAAAACATCGTCTATAGTTTGAAATTTCAAGGGATCTTTCATTTTATACTTATTGTTTGTAAAGATTGAGTTAGGATGTAGTATCAATTAGACATGTATTTAGAAACATCAATGCCACAGATGAAACCAACTTAAAGATTGCACCAGTGATCAACAAAATCAACTTACATTCACTGAAAGATTGCGTTACAGTTTAATGGACACTTTGCCGTTAAAGAAGAAATTATGCAAAGATATTGCATATTACTTTAGAAGAATCGACATTATTGATAAGTTGAAAGCTACAGGAAAACTAGCTCCAAATTAGATTGGCATATACATAAAACTTGTCACATATAGACTTAAGAGATCGAACATTTCAAAAATCTCTAAGATTTGGAATGGCCAACACCTAGGTGTTATTATTCTTAAGATTGCAAGTTTACGTTAAATACTGTAATTTAATATTAGCACATATATGTCTACTTGCAAAGCAATAGACTTAATGAATTTCAAAATATCATACTTGAAAAATAATAGACTCAAATAGTCTCAAAACGTTATATTTACAAAATGACAAACTCCAGGCGTCTCAAAATGTTAGTTTCGCAAAACAATAGACTCAAAAAATAATAAATACACAGAATCTCAAACTCACTAAATGATAGGCTAAAAAAAATTAAAAACATCAAACTCGTAACAAGATAGATTTAAAGAGACTAAAAAATTCACTTTTAAAAACTACAAGCTCATAAAGTCTCAAAACAACATATTCATGGTTTATTAAACATCAAACTTGTTTAAAAAAATCACATTCATCCTCACAAAATATCATACTTGCACTATTATACATTTTCTTAAAATAATAGACTTGGTGGTCCTATAAAATTCATATAATCGACAAATTCATAACATGCCTATGGTCTCGCAAAATGTCATACCTACATTCTTGCATAAAAGTTTGACTCATGATTTGATTAAGCATTAGATGTTGATTTCATTAAAGAGTAACATACACAGAACTACAAATTTAAAAGGTCTCAAAATACCTCAAAATTATTTTAAAAATTGTATTCAAAGATTGGATAAATATCTATGTGAAATGGTATACCTCAATGTTATGAATACCGTACCGGTGTTAGTACCGGATTGAGTTCTGGTACGATGCAGTACTGGTACCAATTAATATCATGTATCGTTTCGGGTAATTTTTTAAATTTATGAAATAGTCCTTAAAATTTTTAAATTATAAAATAGTCTATTGGTACATTATAATGTATACTTTATAATTTTAAATAAATAATGTCTCCAAAAATCATAATAATAAGAGTCTAAAATAACAACAATTTATTTATTTTTATTAACATTGATTTGCACATATTTTACATGTAAATAATAACTACAATTAATATGCAAAAAAGATCATTTAATCATCATTCAAGTATAAAATTAAGAATAATACAAGGTATTTGAAATATTACAATTTCATCATATAATAAAGAATAATTACATTAAAATATCAAATAAAAAGAACAATAAAGATCCAATTACAATTTACAACAAGAGTTCCTAATGAGGAAATGACCAACTAGAAGTGAAACCTAAAACAAAATATATATTATTTAATATATTTATTATTATTACCAATTTAAACAATTTAATTTAATATTATATAATAAATTAATTAAAATTAATTATTTGTAAAATTATAAATAGCTTAATTTAATTTAATTTATAAAATTAATTTCATAATTATTAACAAATATAACTAAATTTAAAAATATTTTTAAAATATATAAATTTCCAATAAAATTTGAATTAGTAATTAAAATATATCTAAAAATAAAAATTAGTTTATAAATAATAATTTTTAAATTATTTATTTTAAAATAAAATATTTTTATTAATAATTTATTAATAAATATTATATTAAAAGATTTAAATAAATTTAAATAAAAATAATTTATTTATAAGTTTTATTTAATTTATAATTATTTATTAATAATAAAAATATTTATTTTATTTTAAAAATATACATTAAAAAATCAAAATAAAAGTTGAACTAAATAAGTAAATAGCTAATTAAAAAAACTTTGAAAAAGGAGATGGGGGAGTTAGGAGGCGGGAATAAATTTTTTAAAAAATGAAAATTTTGCTAAATAGTCTCTCTATTTTTCAAAGTTTATAGTACTGGCCAGTATTTGGCCGATATTTTAAACACTGGCTGGTACTATGTGAAATCGTTAATATCGACCGATACTGACGACCAGTATCTTTAAACATCGTTTCGTACCATTTTTCAACCAATACTGACTGGTACGGTATGAAACCCGTGACATTGGTATACTTATAAGCATCAATAGAAAAAACAAATATATATATTAGGTATGGGAAAATGCATCCATTCATAGTTTCAAATACAAATGAGCCTTAATAAATAAATAAACAAATATGACTCTTACGATTGAGTCTTAAATAAAACACTAGTCACATGCTTGGAAATAGCTTCCTCGCTATCATTTGCACTCCCATCTCTTGAAACATATTAATTGTCTTCAAGAAAAGCTTTAAAATCATCTAAACATACTTTAAGTTCAAGATCATTGGTTAGGAGTTTTAGAAATATCTTAAATGATTAGCGAGTTGATTGGTAAGTTTGTATGTCTAATATTAGCAAAATCTCCACATGATTGAAACCCCTCAAGGAAGGAGTGTGCAATATTGTCACAATTTTGAACCTTAAAAGATTTGTTCTTAAGGAAAGTGCAACAAATATCTAACTTGAAGCCCTTCCCTATTAAATAAGCATCTTGATCACGAAACGCCTTGTCTAATAACTCAATTTCCTCCTCGTCTTGATTTGAACATAACAACAATTAGCACCTTAAGTAAAGCTTTATTCTCCTTATACTATAGTTGAAGTTTATCCTTCCAGATAGCAATCTAAATAGCCTTATTTTTTAGCTTGAACAAATATGCAGTTTATCCACTAGATCTTCAAGTTTGTGTTCCTGGTATAAATAACCATAGAACATGTCACCAATAAAAGAAAGTTTTAAACTAAATTATAAAGAACATGTAAGGATACAATATATGTAATAGAACTACATTATATAATGCTTAATGGAACAAAGAATCATATCCTACTTTATGTTATTAAGATGCCTCTCATTGTTGGGAAGTATGATTCCACCTAGGACTTATGGTCTCACAATGCTAGCCTCAAATACAGAATCTCCAACTTTGATAAACTAATAAGGATAATAAACTTCATCTATCAACAAATCTTTGATCTTGTTGTAGGAAGGAGTCACGATTACAAGGTAAACAAAATTTATACTAGTATTTTCCTAAACAAAGCTAACAATGCAATAAGCTTACGATTTAGAAATTGTGCTATTTTTTGCTACGTGCTAGTACCTTTTGACTTGGATTTTTTATGATCACCCTCTTGCATGTCATAGTTTCTCTTTTTACTTAACTGGCCTTTAAATGATCTTCTGCTCTTTTGGCAACAAAAGTTAGATCCATAACTATAAACAAGCACACCGTCAATTCATAAACTATACATGTAACTCCCCAATATATATCCTTGAAGTATTATAACATGACTAGGATGTATTAAGAAGTGAACATAATGAATTAAATGCATTTTAGTGAGATACATTATGGTACTTAAAGTAAAAGATATGGTTTAATGGGTAATTTGTTCGTTTTGGCACGAACATACATACTTAGATGTGAAATATGTATAGGAATTTTGATATTTTACTTCCATTTATAAATGTGATATGAGGGAACTGGTAGAAGAAGTATACCATTTGATTATGGAATTTTTTTGGTTAAATTGGATGTATTTTTGTGTTGCTCTTTCATGACAAGACTGAAGTTAGTTGATTTGAGATATGTACCTTGCTGAATAGAGAGGTTCTACTAAACATATTTATGTAATTTGGCCATATCTTGGCATTTAGACCTTCAAATTGGATCATTATAATTGGAGATTACAATAGAAACATAGTTCTAAAACTTTAATGAAGGAACCAAAATTTGATTCTACCTCTAAGATTTTTGAATTCTGGTTTGAAGTTGAGTTCTAGTTGTTGTCCCTGTTTTCAAACATCCTGTAGTAATTTAGGTATAACTCTTGGAATACTTAACCAAATTGCATGAAATTTATGCCATTAGAAATTGAAATGAAATAAATTGATAATATTATAGGTTAATGTGGGAATTAAAGGAATAAGAAGGACCAATATGCAATTTTCTTGAAGTTAACTCATGGACCAAGAATATTAAAGCATATGGGTCCAATAGAATTGTAACACATGATCCAATAGAATTGTAACACGTGGTCCAATGACATCGTGACACATACTCCAATAGGATTATGACATATGGTTCAATGGGATTGAAGCATATGTCTAAGATTAGAAATTTCATGAAAAGGCATATGGAGAGGGAAGATGGATGAAACTTTGGTGGCTTAACTTCAAATTTTATCCTCTCCATTTCACCTTCTTCATCCTAACATTTTTCACTTTGTGATTTAAGCAAAGTCAAAGAGGAAGGGAAGGAAAAGCATTAGAAGAACTACTTTGCCAATTTTAAGGTTTGGGACTTTACTTAGTTGATTTATGTATTTGTGTATGATTGAATGGATATAAAGATTCATTTGCATGTGTAATTGTTTTTGGTATGTTGCGTTGGTGTTATTTTAGTGTTACTTTGCATAAACTTGGTTATATATGACAAGTGAGTATCGTGTAGTGGAATTATGTATAGGGTTTCTTTAAATCAGTTACATTGTTTGAGCCATAACTCATCCTATAGACCTAATTTGTTTTTATTTAGTTGCATACGAAACCCAGAACATAGAGCTAAATATCTCTAGATGGAACTCTAACTTAACTCTAGCTCTATGACCTTGGAAATTAAGATCTAAAAAGGTGACTTGATGTTGCCCCTGTTTTGGGGCATATTATGATATTTTTCCTATATCGCATGATTTAGAAGTCCAAATGGTCTAATTGTTAGTGATGTAGAAATTATGAACATAGAGAAAAAAATGTGTAGAAGACCTCGAAACCTAGTATCGACTTTTTCTACATGCATATTAAGGAATAAGTAGGAGTATGAATGGAAAGAGTGTCTATTACGACCGTGGCATTTTTTTTATTTTCGATTTCTACCGCATCTTATCCAAACCTTTATGAATGCGTATGAAAATTTTCAAGCATCTAGAACTAAATAAAATAGTACTTACCACATGTGAATTGGGAGACTAAACGTTAGAATTTAAGATTGAGTATAATGCATTTCAAAGAAAACTTACATGTACATAAATATTTGTTTGCGTACTTATTGCTTAAATGTATGATTGTACAAGTGTGATTTTGACACTCTTCTAATGGTGATTAGTTATGACTTGCATGTATTAATACATATATATATTTTATGACTTGAAATGTATATCATATGATTTTTTAATATATGAATTGTGAAATTTGCAAATGGTTAAAGAAAACGTTATAATTCCTACTATATTGTCTTGGTTGTGAATAGATAGGCATACCTATAGGGTTACAGTGTAGCTATTACAATTTGATACCGGTGCCTACATTTTGATATCTTCAGGTATTCACAGTTTGATATATTCGGATATCCATAGCACTCGTTGTCTATACCCACAGAAAATGCATAGGCCTAACACAGAAAGTAAAGTAAAGAGATATAAATAAGAAATACAATAAGACAATATGAATAATTGGTATTGACGAACATTTGTGTTGGCTGTAATGATGAATTATAATGATATGCAATTATATTGATAATTTGTATTAATGAGCATTGAATATCAATATTTGGCCTATAAATGTGCATTTTCGGTATATGGATAATATGTTGAAGCATAGTTGCATTATGTACTTTGCTTAGGTATGTCATCTTTGTTTACATGAGCATTGAATATCAATGTTTGATTCATGAATGTGAATTTATGATATATGAGTTGTGATATTTTTGAATGTGTGTGTTTGGCAGATGACTGCTGTAAGTAGTCATCCAAACTAAGTGTTTTCCTACTAACCTTTCAAGCTTAGCACGAGTGTTAATTCGTGTAGATTCAAGTTATAAGAGTGAGGTACAAGAAACATTTGCAGGGACCAAGGCCAACAAATAAAAGAAAAGTACTTTTGGAATGTGTTTTAGTAACAGATGATTGCACATATAATGAAGGAAGGAGATTGTATGTTTTTTTGGATTATCAAGTAAATATAAAGATGTATTACTACTGTTAAATGATAATGTTAAGCATTGGAGAGTTTTGTAATGTGTATATGTATAGTATTGAATAAAATTGTATACCTTGAATGCACGTACAAGAATTTGGTTGCTATATGTGTGGATGGTTATAGGTTTCGTATGGGGGGTTTCCTCTCCCCCTTACAAAGAATTTTGTCCTCAAAATACATATTTGTATCCCCATAGTGACACATTGAGTCATATAAAACCCTTGTCCAAAAACCCCTGTAACTAAATCTTCAACTTTTTTAACTCTGTAAGAGCAATTCTATAAGGTGCCCTTAAAATAAGAGCAATACTATATACAATCTCAATAGATAGTTCTACCTCCCTCTTACGTGGCAAACCCGGTAATTCTTCTAAAAACATATCAGGAAACTCATTTACTACTAGTATATCTTGTAAGTTCACTTTCTCCTTTTTCAGATCAAGTACTAAAGCCAAATATGCCACATAACCCTTTTTAAGAAGTCATCTTGCTTACTTGACGATATTACATTAGTCAAATGATTAGACATAATTCCATGCACCACTGTTTCTAAATTATCATAATCTTTGAGCACAACTGTTTTCAACCCACAATCAACTATAGCTTGGAGTTTGGATAACCAATTCATGCCCAAGATTAATTCAAATTCATGCACTAGTAACTTTATCAGATTAGCTGCAAAATGTTTCCTATGGACCAAAATAGGGCAATCTCTATATGCTCTATTCACATATACATTATGGCTCAATGGACTAATTACATGCATATCATAGGCTAGTTGATCTACTAATAACATTCTATCACACAGTTTTGGAGGTTTAGGAGGACCCAAAATTGATTCGTCTCGCCCCACCACACTATCAGTTGACTCTTAATGAGCTTAACTAGGTCTTTCCATTTATACTATTTAAAAGAAAACATGGACATCTGCATTAGGCCAACACTAAAACCAAACCATATCACACATTACAAAATTCCCCAATGCTTAACAATATCATTTAATAGTAGTAATACATCCTCACATTTACATGGTAATCTAAAAAAACATACAATTTTCTTTCTTTATTATACATGCAATAATCTGTTACTAAAAACACATTCCAAAAGTAGTTTTCTTCTATCCGTTAGTCTTGGTCCATACAGATGTTCCATATACCTCACTCTTATGACTTGGACCTACACAGATTAATACCTGTGCTAAGCTTGAAATCTTAGTAGGGAAAACACTTAATTTGGATGACCACTCACATTAATCATCCGCCAAAAACACACATTCAAAAATATCACAACTTATATACATAAATTCACATTTATGAGTCAAACATTGACATTCAGTGCTCTTGAAAATAATGAGGGCATCCTTAAGAAATACATAATGTAAAAATGCTTCACCATATTATCCATATATCGAAAATGCACATTTATACACCAAATATTGATATTCAAAGCTCATTGATACAAATTATCAATATAATTGCACTTCATTACAATTCATCATTACAACCAATACAAATGCTCATCAATACCAATTATTCATGTTGTCATGGTGTATTTCTTATTTATATCTCTTTACTTCACTTTCTATGTTAGGTGCCTGCGTATTTTTTTTGGGTATGGATAACGAGTGCTGTGGATATCCGAAGATATCAAACAGTAGATACCTGAAGGTATCAAACTGTAGATACCCGAAAGTATCAAAATATGGATACACAAGGTATTGAACTATGAATATCGATGATATCAAACTGTAGCAGTTACACTGTAATCCTTCAGGCATGTCTATCTATCCACAACCAAGACAATAGAGCAGACACTATAACATTTCAACTATTTGCAAATTTCACAATTCATATATTAACAAATCATTTGCTATACATTTCAAGTCATAATTTATATTTGTGTTCATATATGCAAGTCATAACTAATCACCATTAGAAGGGTGTCAAAATCACACTTGTACAATTCATACTATATATATATGAGCAATACATACACAAACAAATCATTTATGTACATGTAAGTTTTCTTTGGAATTCATTATGCTCAATCTTAAATTTCAATGATCAGTCTCTCAATTCACATGTGGTAAGTACTATTTCATTTAGTTCTAGATGTTTGAAAATTTTCATTCACATTCATAAAGATTTGGATAAGATGCGGTAGATATTGAAAACAAAAACAATGCCACGGTCATGACATACACTCTCTTTATTCATACCACTACTTGTTCCTTAATATGCATATAGAAAAAGTCAGAACTAGGTTTCGAGGTCTTCTACACATTTTTTCTCTATGTCTATAGTTTCTATATCACTAATAATCAGATCATTTAGACTTTTAAATCATACGATATAGGCAAAATATCATAATCTGCTCCAAAATAGGGGCAACATCAAGTCACGTTTTTATCTCAATTTTTAGGGTCATAAAGCTAGATTTAAGTCAGAGTTCCTTTTAGTGATATCTCTATGTTTTAGGTTTCGTATGCAACTAAAATCAAACAATTTGGAGGTCTATAGGATGAGTTATGGCTCAAACAATGTGACTGACTCAAACAAACCCTAAACAGAATTTCACAACACGATACTCTCTTTTCATATACAACCAAGTTCATGCAAAGTAATACCAAAATAACACCAAAGCAACATCCCATAAATAATTACACATCCAAATGAATCTTTATATACATTACATCATACACAGATGCATAAATCAACTAAGTGAAGTCCCAAACCTTAAAATTGACAAAGTAGTTCTTCTATTGCTTTTCTTTCCCTTCTTTGGCTTTGTTTGAATCACCAAGTGAAAAATGATGGGATGGAGAAGGTGAAATTGAGAAGATAAAAACCTAAAGTTTCATCCATCTCCCCTCTCCATATGCCTTTTGATGAATTTTCTAATCTCAGACACATGTTTTAATCCCATTGGACCAAATGCCACAATCCTATTGGACTATGTGTTACAATCCCATTGGACCGTGTGTTACAATGTTATTGGACCATCTGATGTTATTAGACCATATGTTGAAATGCTATTAGAACATGTGTTACAATTCTATTTGATCATTTGTTACAATTCTACTGGACCATGTGTTAAAATTATATCACACATGCTTTAATCTTATTGGTCTATAAGTTAACTTTAGGAAAATTGCATATTTGTCCTTCTTCTTCTTTTAATTCCCACATTAGCCTATAATATTATCAATTTAGTTCATTCCCCTATGTCTTAATTTCTAATTACATAAATTTTATGCAATTTAGTTAAGTATTCCAAGAGTTATACCTAAGAAACTATAGGATATTCGAAAGCAAGGACAACAGCTAAAACTCAACTTCAAACCAGAATTCAAATTCAAATCAGAATTTAAAAATTTTAAAGGTAGAATCAAAATTCGGTTCCTTCATCAAAGTTTTAGAGCTATGTCTCTATTGTAATCTCCATTTGGAATTATCCAATTTGAAGGTCTAAATGCCAAGATATGGCCAAATTCCAGAAATATGTCCAGTGGAACCTTTCCATTCAGCAAGGTACACATCCTAAATCAAGTAACTTCGATCTTATCATGCAAGAGCAATACAAAAACACATCCAATTTAACCAAAATAATTCCGTAAGCAATTTGTATACTTCTTCTACCAATTCTCCTCACATCACATTCATAAATGCAAGCAAAATATCAAAATTTCCGTACCTATTTTACATCTAAGTATATATGTCTATGCCAAAACGAACAAATTACCCATTAACCCATATCTTTTACTTTAAGTACTATAATGTCTCTTACTAGGATGCACTTAATTCATTATGTTCACTTCTTAATACACCCTGGACATGCTATAATACTTGAAGGGTATATATTGGAGTGTTACAATACAAGCCTATAAGTGAATCAATAAGTTAGTTGAACCTACAAGTATGGTTATATAAATCTCCAACATCTAATAATAACTCGATGATGTCCTTCTAAGAAAGGCACTTACCATATTAAACTAAGACATATTCTTAACAGGAGAACAAACCACTTGATATATCTCTCTTGTTGAACTTAAGGTTAGGCTTCCTCTATACAGGCCTAAAATCTCATTACTGTCCTTAAGCCTTTGTTTGGATGGAGGGAAACCAAGAGAAGAGAAAGGAAAAGAAATTGTATTTCTCTTCCTTTCCATTGTTTGGACAAGAATAAGAGAGAGAATTGAGAGGAATGGAAGAGAAATTTAGGCTATTTGTATTCTTATCTTGCAATTTCCCTCCCTTTCCCACCAATTTGGTGGGAAAGGGAGGGAAATGCAAGATAAGAATTCCTTTCCTTTCCCTTGTGTAACTAAGCATCCAAACCAAGGCTAAAAGAAAGGAAGAGAATTTTCCTTTTCTAATCATAAGTCCATTTTGTAGGCTTTCCCACTATTATTCCTATGCCAAGTCTAAAATTTAAGCTATCCAATCCTGAAGACCTCTTAACAGACATTATTTGGTATATAATCCTAGGTAAATCGATAATTGGATATGTACTATCTAAATGATATACTATGGGCAAATTCAATATTAAGTACTATGAATGAGGTTGCAATTGAATCAAACTTAGACTTGTTGTCTCTCTTAACAAATCGGTAAAGAATGTCTTAAGTTACAACCTTATACCGCATTTAGAATTATCATAATAGACACTCACCTCGTCATATCTATAGAAACATGTTGTCATGTGGGCCTATAGTCTCCTAATTCTCACATAACCAAGGATATTAAACTCTAACTTCATATCATCCTGGTCTATCTTATATTTAAATTCATACTTTTTCAACATTGAATTCATTTTATAAGTTTAAGGATATAACTAAAAGCAATAACCCGTTTGCTATTTGTATTAAGCTCTTTAACTTTTACGACTTTATGTTTGGGTACCTTAAACCAAAACTTAACACTAGACCTGTAATATTCCATCACCGATGAGAAGGGTAAAATAGTAATTTGGAACAAGTTAGGAGTGTTTAAAATTGTTTTGTTATGTTCATGCATTCATATATACACGTGAATAGTAAATTTTGCACATATAATGATTGTATATGCATTCATGACATTTCCCGGTATATGTGTCTCTAATGTGTTTATTGTGAAAAATATGATTTTTGTGCTTGAAAATTAAATTGGAGTGGGTCTTTGTGAGTTTTGAATTTTTTGGAGAATTTTAGAAATTTTTCTGAAAATTTCGAGGTACTTTTCCGGACTAGAAAAAATGCCAAGTGATAGACTGACTGATTACCGGTAGTAAAAAGTACTGTCCAATGGCACTGAAAATTAGATACATGATTTTAGGATTGATTAATTTTGAGCCATTGAAATTTTGGGGAGAAATTAGACTAGAAATTGGAAGTGAATTGGAAGGAAATTAAGTGAGTAATTGAGAGGTTGACATATATGTCACTTGCCTAACATGCCATCATATTTACTTAGTTTATTAAAATCTTTTCCTTTCTTTAATCATTCTCGATGCTTCCTTGTAAGACCAGAATTCTTTGTATTTCTTCATATCCGTAGCCTTCTTGTACTCCTTCTCTGTTGGATCTCCACCCACACAAGAAACCCTTCTATGTTATTTGCTTTCTCTTCCTTTGTTCACAAAAAAATCCTAACTTAAGCCTTGAGAGTTGATGACCGTGTATGTGCTGGGAGGTAGAGGATTTGGTGGATTGTTGAGGAATTGAAGAAGTGGAAGCTTAAATAGGTAAGAATTGTGCTTTATGTATAAATTGGTAGTTAAATGCATTAATTGTGATGTCTTGTGCATTAATTGCATGAAATTGTGTTTGGTGTATATGGGTATGTTATTTCCTTGGTTGATTGATGATTGATGAGGTAGAAGTTAATGAATGATGTTGAATATGGTATAGGTAAATTGAGTTGTTTTGGATTGATTTTAGTGAATAAAGATAAGAGGATATTAAAGGAAGATGATTGAGTGTGTGTGCTGCAATTTTGTGGACTAAAGTTCAAGGATAGGTTGTGAATTAGTTATGGTGGATATATGAAGTGAATTGAGTGAGAATTGGTTTAGAAATGGTATGGAAGAGGTAGAAATTGGATTTGTATATGTTTCAAAGATTTGATCATAACTCTTTATATGGTTATGGAATTAAGATGAGGTTTGGCTTGAATTAAATTTGAGAAGTTTGGCTAAAATTCTTATGAAGGAGGTGTTGTCCAATTTTGGCTTGAAGGGTTCTAAATTTTGATTTGAAAGTGGGCAATATGTGCAGGATGGATAGTGCCATTTTTTTGACACTAACATAGAAAATTATGATATGAAACTTTAGGAATTTTTCTAGGATGATTGAGATGGAGTTTGCGAAATTGGTCTTTATGAAAGTTGAATATTTTCTTATTAGCTTTCTATCACCACTAAGCATGACGTTTTTCAATTTTGAGGTTGAAAGTTATGATTTGTTGACTTTCAGATGGTATTCCAAAGTATTCATTTGCTTTGTGTGTAAATGTCTCTAAGTATAGGTTTTGTGATTACTGTGCTTTGAAGCCAATTATGGACTATTATGGTTTAAATTAGCTCAAGTGGTCTTATGGAAAGTTGTAGAGGAATGTCTTAGCTTTGTAATGAGGTCTAATATGCTAATTTTGGATGTTGGAATTGTAAGTTATGAATTTTTAAAGTTTGGTTATGGTTTAGGGTTAAGTTATGGGGGCAGAAACTTTGGTTGAGAAATTTACCTATTTAGAGGTTGAATTTGCTTCCAATTTATCATAAAAGTTGTAGAACATGTTCTATTCTTTTGATTGATATAAAGATTGGAATTTTTGGCAAAGGGAATGGGAAGATATGATTTTTAGAAGAATGTTGCACTGTTTTGGAAAATTTGTGATTTGGCAGAAACTTTGATTGCATTTTTGACACCCTTATGGGTGAAATTGGTTTTTGAGTCCTTCAAGGAACTTGTAGGTTTTTTGTGATCTTTCCAATGAGACCTTATTTGTCATTTTTTGTTACTTGTGTGAAAAGATAGGTTTTGTCAAAAGAGAGAAAGAAATAAGTGGAATTGGAGAAAAAAAAAAGTAATTTGGCGGAAGCTCGCTTCTCGTGAGGGCGACGCCTCAGCTCACCCTCGCCCTGGGCTAAGTGCGACGCACTCAGCCCATTTTTTTAATTTTATTATTTTATTATTTTATTATTATTGTTATTTATTTTGTCCCTTTCCCATTCTTTTGTGAATAACTTTTTCATCCGACCTCCGATTGACCCGATTTTTAAGGCATAGGAGTCGTAAGGCATTTAATTTCGTTTCTATGTGAAATTGTGAATTTTTAGAGATGAAATTGACGTTGATTGATTAGTTCAAAATGAGGGGATCGAGTAATTATTTTTCTAGTCCGTGTTTTGACAATAATTGGACCTATAGAGGTCCGAATTGAGTGATTTTGATGTCTATGAATTTCTAAAATTTAGAAAAAAAATTTGTGATGAGAATTTTTGGAATAATGCTAGGAATGTCACGAACATGCATTGTACACATTTTAATTTCTCCATGTGCACTATTAAACATTTCTGATTGTACACTTGGTAATATTTGTGTATTTTAACTGTTATAGAGGCGCATTTGGAACGTCAACCCACAAACGTTGCTAAAACTTTCAGGCATTAGCTTCGGAAGCTATTGGTGAGTGTCCTAGATGGTTCTCTCAATTATTGATTGCTTATAATTTTGTGGTGAATAAGGTGGGCTTGAGATTAATTGTTATTATGGATTCCGGACAGAAGGTCAGATGTACTGGGGAGCTATGAAATAGAAGTGCTACTTGTATGTGAATTTGAGAACTATTTGCTTGTGATGTGATAAATTGTGACACATGTCTTGATTGTGATATATATACTGCTTAATTGTCACATATGCATTTCATACATGAATGCATATTCAGATAATGAAAGTTATGACCGGAGTTTCCACCGAGAGCTAAAAGCTCAACGATTGTATTTGGGCCTCGAGCCCTACAGTGATTTAGAACTTCAGGCTCAACGATTAATGTGCCCATATTAGGACAGTCCAGGCGCTCAGTCACAACACCATAACAATTTAGAAAAAGGGTCATATAAGCATTTCATATGCATTTGCTTACATATATTTGATTGAGTGAAAGAGAAAATGCCTTATGCTTATGTGAAAATAAAATGTGTTAATCATGTGATCATCCGGTACTTCTGATGTATGTGAAATTATGAAATAACTTTGATATACCTGATTGTTGCATAAATTGAGTGAAACATCAATGATGGTTACCTCATTGAGTTCGCAAACTCACCCAAAATTGCAACATATTTTTCAGAACCGAGAGTAGACTCTTAGCTCCAGAGGGACTTTTCAAGCCGTGTAGATCATTTTGGCGGGAGAAGTCATGGCTCACAACTCGATTAGCTGGGACTTTTGGGATGACCTAGATAGATCTACAGTATTTCTCCTCTTTCATGTAGCATATTGTACTAGGGTTTTGGAGTGATGTACAAACAGCGAAAACTGACAAATGTGTAAACTTTTGGTTTCTATGAAATGAAATGAGAAAAAAAATTGGTTTAAAAAAGTTTGCAATTTTTATATTAATGTTTTATTATGATGCCAAGTGGAGTGTTTATAGTGATTATTCGTAGCTCGCCCTTATCGGAGGATATGTACCGGAATGACCTATGGGCGTCCCGGTGTGTACCCTGCGGTAAAGGGGCATTACATTATCCGTATTGATAATTTCTTTCTGTAGTTTCAAGAAAATGAGATCATCAGTAATATGTTAGGGTTCTTCTTCTAAAACCTTTTTAGCTTCAAATTTAGTGGAGAATTTAAACAAGAAATTATTATATTCTGAAAGTAAAAATTATGACAAGATTTAGATCTCCATTGTATGAATTTCCATGACTGAATAATTGGATAAGGAGAACATTTTTTAATAAAGAATCTAACCACAATGGAGTTATAATGTTTTGCACCTTCTTTCACCACTTCTACATTTGACTGTTCCAAGGTTCTATTGCCTTCCTATTTTGGGACAGAATTCTAAAGTGGAATATGGACCATCCCTAACAACTTACTTCTAGGATAGTCAAGGGTGAGGGCTTAGTTTTAAGATTTTTTTCCCTAACTTTACTATGCCCAAAGTTGGGATAGAGGCAATAACGGCTCAGACGTCAAAGGTAGAGCTAGAAATGACATTTTATTAAGGATGTTTGGCTATAGGGAATTGAAAAGCATAACAAAAAGGAAAGAAATAGGGATAGGAAGTAGGTAGTCGTTAAAAGAAAGTTCTTAAAATTGTAAAAAGTGATAGATAGGAGACACAAAAGAGCATAAAAAGATAAAGATGCCTTTAATTTTAACATCGGGAAGCATTTAGTGGGTTTATAAGAACAGAGGAGGACCAGACAAACAATAGGGAAATTTTAGAGCAAGGTAAAAGGGGGTTACAGAGTGCAAGGTAACTAGGAAAAGGATATTCTTAGGCTAAAAGAGAGGGGATAAATTCCTATAGGACATTAAGAACACAAGGGAAAGGAAAAATAGTATGGTATAGATAAAAAAAGGAAAGAGAGAGAAAAAAAAGGATATGAAGGATAATGGAAGAAATTATGGGTGGATAGGGGTAGGGATTAGTTATAGGAACAAAAGAAAAACATAATGAACAATAAAGGGGAAAGTTAGAGGAAGAAGAAGGGGATTAGCAGTAAAGAACGTGATGAACAAATCAATAGAATTCCTCTCACCTTAAAAGTTCCTAGTTTTCTATCTTTACTCTATTTTCCCTATGAAAAGTTAAAAATAGAGGCACCCTTCTTAAGTGTATCCATATAACATTTAAGGAACTTCTATATATGTAGACCTATCTCCCCACTCAAATCCTAATCTTATAAATAAGAATCCAAAAGCAATTTCAAAAAAGAAATAAATGGAAAGACATACCAGCTTTTGTTGTCCATTTGCTTATTAAAAAAACACCCATCATAGAGATAGCTAACCTAATAATAGGACATATAAATATGCTAGTTTTACTGATGAACTTAAAGCTTATGTAAGTGTGAGATGTGTGAGGATGTCTAGGAAACTTGGTGGTTTCAAACAAATATGATAGGAGTATCTGGATGGGGAAGATTCTCCAACCCCTCATTCTTAATATTGGAAAAGGTAGAAAAAATTAACATAGCCCAAATTTTTTCAATGAATTAATATGTTTTTCATCGATAATGATCTAAGAAGATCACAAAAGGATGTTATACCATATTATCACAAAGAGAAAATTGGAAACAATACCAATAATAACATAAGAACATATTCTTTGAAACTGTGATAATAATTTGATATCTAAAAATATAAAACTCCTATTTAGGATCATTTAAATATTGATGTTAAAGGTTATATAATGGAAGTGAAGAGTTTCTTAAGAAGAACTCCTTAACCTTATTAAGCATAGCTTTATCATTCCCAATGTATAGTAAGTAATCAACATATAAGCATGCTAGCAATGTTTTCCCATTTCATCAACATATAAGCATACCAACAATGTTTTCCCATTATCTTAAAATTGTATATAAAATGTATGCTCATAAGGATATCTATGAAAACCTAATAGAATAAGCTTTAAAGCAATTTTAATAAGTACAAGAGCTTGTTTAATTATATATAAAGCCTTTTAATAATATATACAATTTATATTCTTCTCTAAACATAAAATAATAAGGAGGTTGATGGATAGCTACATGTTCTTTTAATTACCTATATAAGAAGGTGGCTTAACATCTAATTGAAGGACAGACTATGAGTTTTCTATTGTTAATGCAATGACCACTCTAATTGTATCATGTCTAGCAACAAAGGCAAATACTTCCTTTTAATCAATTTCCAATTATTGCTTATAACCTTGTATAACTAAGTGAGCTTCACATTTATCAATTTCACCATTCACCTTTAGTTTTTTCTTATAAACCCATTTCAAGTCAATTATGTGTTCCCCTCTTAGAAGTTTAGTTAACTCTAAAAATTGTTTCTTTCTAAAGCAACAATTTTGGCATACATTATTTGCCTCCATTTTGTTTCTTTAGTTGTATCTTCAAAGAACAATGGATTATAATCTACAAAAAGGGCAACATGTATAAGTGGATCATCATATTAGTTAACTCTTATCACTTTATAATCACTCATCTATATAAACTTCCTTTTACTTCATGGTGGTCTTAACTCTCTTGGAGGTACATATTGTTAAGCAACAACTTGCTCATCTTATGTAATGGCCAGTAGGTGCTCTTCTGTTTCATGTTCTCCATCGAAATCTACAAGAGTATATTGTTGTGTTAAATTCATATTGCACTGCCAGAATTTTCTTCATCAATCACTAGATATAGGCTTATAACCACTTTTTAGTTCTAGGATTATATAATGTATAAGCTTTTGATTAATCATTACCACCCCAAAAAAAATTCTCTTAATTTTTGTCCAATTTTCTTCTCTAATAATTTGGAACATGGGTAAAAGCGACACAACCAAAAATTTTGAAGTGACTAACATATGGCCTCCATCCATTCCATGTTTCTTCATGTGTCATGTTTTAGAATACTAAAGTTAGATTTCTATTTAGAATTTAGATGCTTCAATTGATAGTTTTGGCAAGAAAGTTTTTGGAAGTTCAGTTTACTATAATAGACTCCTCAACATGGTCATAATTGTGTAATTCTTCCTTTCACATATGTCACTTTATTGTGGATGTAAGTGGTGGTCAATTTTCTTTGGATGCATTGCTCTTCAAAAAAATTCACAAATTTATGCGATTATACTCCTCTTTAGATTTGTCTACATCACTTAAATTTTATCTCCTGCTTCTTTCTCAAAATTTATTTTATAGGTTTTAAAAGATGTAAAGCCTCTCACTTTTTCCTATAAAATATAGATCTATTTTTTTCCCTCAATTCATCATTAAAAGTGATAAGGTACCATTTAACTCCATTTGAAGTTGTTTTAATTAGCCCACAGATATTCAAGTACATAATCTTTAACAACCTCCTTTCTCTTTGTGTTTTTTTTAAGAATATCTCCCTGTGCTATTTATTGATAACATGTTTTTCAAATACCTTTGAAGTGTTAGAGAAGTGTGAAGGGCTAGCAACCTTTCCCTTTTATTGAAGTCAACAACCTTTCCCTTTTATTGAAGTTTTTATAAACCTCCAAAATGAAGATAACCATAACAAAAGTTCCATAGCTAAGTTTGATCAACCAATTTTGCCGCAAAATATGATTGATCAATGTTATTGAGATAGAAAGAAAAATATTATGTTTATTGTCATCGGAACTTAAGCAAGCATACCCAATTTATCATCTTAAATTTGGTACACTACACCTTTAATGATATTATCATAGCCCTTGTCTTGAAGCTAACCAGAACTTAACATATTGGTCTTTAAATCTAGTATTAAAAAAATATTTTTCTGGTTTCAGCAATGTCACCTTTATTTTGAATAAGAATTTTCCTTTAACCATCACCAAGATCTTAAATTTGTCTATAAATTTTACCATGTCTCTGAATTATTCATCTAGAATGGAAAATATTAACTTATTTACACTTATATTCTCATTGTTTTTAGTGCTTAGGTACAGTAAATTTTTACTCAATTGTGATCTTATTGCCCATTAATATTTTAAAAGATTTTATGTGAGATCCAATGTAGATCTGACTTTCTATTCATTCTTGGAATTTGGGCAGTCTGGTCATTTTAATGACAAACCATTAGTAAAGATAGTTCTTCGTCCTTTTCTTTAAAATTCAAATTTTCTATGTTTCTTTTAAACAATATGTTACAACATTCAAACTTGTAATGTATATACATATGGAATTGATAACATTATAAATTATATTTATCTTCCACCTTTGGTATATTAGAGACTGCATGCTTTGTTTATCTAGCTAATGAATCCAAGTGCATTCAATGAGTACAAGATAAAGTTCCAATTAATAGAGTTGAAAGCTTTAAGGAGATTGATTGTCATTGCAAAGCTTTTAAAATATTTTTTCCCTTTATAATTCCTAAATAATTTTTAACTAATAAGATATTATTCCAAAATTTTCTCCCTTGAATTAATGATTTTTAAGCTAGATTGATGATAAATTTTAGCATTAACTTAAGTTTGGTAGTAAGGAGTTTGGCAATGATTTTGTACATGGTGTTACAATAAGAAATATGTTAATAATCCTTCAAAGAAACTGGCTTTGAAGTCTTTGATAAGAGGCCAATATAAGTTTTATTTAGCTCTTTTAACATTTTGATGTTGATGAATAATTCCAATATAGTCTCAGTTGCTTGTGTCTTGAATAGGTTTCAAAACTTCATAAAAAATAAACATTTAAGCTATCATGATTTGGGGCCTTATTTAGATTAAGTTCAAAGATAGCTTTCTCAATATTAGATATATTGGATGGTTTTAGGAGTTAATCGACTTTTTCTTTTACAATTTACTTAGAAATTAATGATTCTAAGACTTGTACAAAAGAGCAATTATTGGTACGTTTGTCAAGTTCTTTGAAAATATCTATAGGTATCCAATAATATCTCATGTTGTTTTAAGTCACTTAGCCATCCTCTTTTAGTAATGAAGCAATCCTACTAGTCTTTATTCTAGAGAATGGATTTGTAAAGTAAATATTATTTATGTGCCCTATATTGAGCCACTTCACTTTAAAATTTTTCTTAAATAAGTAATTATTAACCTCTAAGGTGTGTGTATAATTTAATAGAGATTCTCTCATTAGTTTCTTTATAGATATCCCCTAGAGACTCATAAAGTTTTGTAACACCCCTTATACAGAACCTACAACCATCCACACGTAAAATAACCAATTTCTTGTATATAGATCCACGACATACATTTGGGTTCAATGATATACATATATATATTACAAAACTCCCCAATGCTTAACATTATCATTTAACAGTAGTAAAACATTTTCACATTTACATGGTAATCCAAAAGAAAGCATACAATTTCCTTTAATCACTATATTTACAATCATATTTAACTAAAAATGCCATCCAAAGGTACTTTTTCTTCTATCTTTGAGCCTTGGTCCCTGCAGATGTTCCCTTTACCTCACTCCTATGACTTTGACTACACTAATTAACATGCATGCTACTGGCCCCCATATTTTTTTTAAGAGTTAGTTTTTCTTTAAGCCTATGTTACTAGATTTATTGCATGGGGTAGTTAAATCAAAAGTAGTAAGAACGCATAGAAGGGTATTTTGGGTAGCTTACTTTAGTTTAAAAACTCTAAGGCATTAAAAGAAGGGCAAGGTTGACTTTTATCAATCGTTAAGGGTAAAATGGGAAGAAAGAAGTGTTTTTTTCTTCCTTAAGAGGGGAAAAACAAAAATGAAAAAGAAGGAAGTGAAATAACAAATCAACGAGAGAGAGAGAGAGAGAGAAGAGAGATTTCGGTGGTTAACAGGAGAAAGGAGAGTTAAGCTAGGGTTTCATCTTTCCTAAGCTTTCTAAAGAGATTTTAAGGTTGTGCAAGAAGGGAAAAAGGTAAAGTAAAATAAGAGCTTTCTTTTCAACCAAATATCTCTTCATTTGGTGAACATTTAAGGTAAGACCATTTTTAATGTTTTGGATTTTTAAAAGAGTTTTGGTTCATGAAGCTTAAGAAAAGCATGGGTTTAAGTACTCTAAGATGAATTTTAGTAAATGTATTGTCTGGGGTATTTAATTTTGCAACCCTTTTGAACTTGTGATTTTTGCCTATAAAAAGGAATCAAGAAAGACAAGACGAGTAAGAGGAGAGGCACATTTGAACAAGTTATAGTCAAGGAATTCAAGGTGGGTTACATTTTTATAATTGAATAATAAGTCATTAATATTTCTTTCAAAAAAAGGGAAATAAATGTTTTCAATTACTTTTTAAAATGTGCATTTATTGTTCTTTAAAGGCATTGAGAAAGTATTACATGTGTGTGTATGAATTTTGTGGATAAACTATGAAACAAAAATATAAATGATTTTGAAAGGACATCAAGTTTATGAAATCATGTTTCGAAAATGTGCCATTTTGGGCAATAATTTTTCAAAATGTGAAATGCATGATCATGTGGGCTTGTGGTGGTCCCCTAAGTATGTCAAGTGCAATTTGACCAAAGGCTTCTCCCGCTTGCCCGCTAGTGGCATGGAGTTCCTTTATGGACTCCCCTAAATTCACGACTATATAAGATCCTTATGGGAATTGTGTAGTACGTTCTGTTTTGGATCCACCCAAACCATTCCAATGTGCTTATTTGCTCAAATGTGTTGGTAAGTTTGA
This sequence comes from Erythroxylum cataractarum, assembly GCA_024703695.1. Lineage (NCBI taxonomy): Eukaryota > Viridiplantae > Streptophyta > Magnoliopsida > Malpighiales > Erythroxylaceae > Erythroxylum > Erythroxylum cataractarum. The sequence continues at coordinate 65,860,627 of JANJEY010000002.1, read as the reverse complement.
TGATGCATGAATTAAGTTGCTTATGAATTGTTGATAAATTGAGATCTAGAAAATATATGTATCTTGACTCAATGTGAATTTTAAAATGATTTTTGCTTACTACCGATTATAAAATTGTTACCCATGAGCTTTAAGCTCACCTCCTCCATTTCTGCCCCATCTTCAGGTGAAGAGCAGGAGAACGAGTAACCAAAGGTCAACGCATCACTCTGACTTTGCATACTTTTGTATTTTAAGCTAGTTTTGTAAACCAAGGCTTTAGTTGCATTTTGAACAAACTAGTGCTCGTGTATTCTTCTGTATTTTGGGATTTTGAAATATTGTTATATTGTAGCTTGAAATGCCCATTAAATCCTTGTAAAATACTTATCTTTTGATGAAAATGATGTATGATTATGTTTTACAGATAATATTTCCAAATTGTTGAGTTTCGTTTTCAAGTCTTCTATAGGGGTAAAATTTGTGCTCTGAATTTGGGGGAAAAACTGAATTAATCTAGGTTGAATTAGGCAAATTTCTCTTCTAGAAAGTTATAGATTATCTTTCTAGCTTTTCAACAATATATAGTATGAAATTTTTGGACATCGGAGTTGAAGGTTATGATCCTTACAATTGGAGATGCTCCGGAGTGTCTTCTGCTTCGTCTTAAGTTAATTTTGCTTCATCTTAGGTTGACCTTCTATTTCGTCTTAGGTTGATCATCTGCTTCATCTTAAGTTGACTCTGCTTTGTCTTAGGTTGACCTTCTGCTTCATCTTAGGTTAACCTTCTGCTTTGTCTTAAGTTGACTCTGCTTCATCTTAGGTTAACCTTGTGCTTCATCTTAGGTTAATCTTCCGCTTCATCTTAAGTTGACTATGCTTTGTCTTAGGTTGACCTTCTGCTTAGTCTTAGGTTGCCCTTCTGCTTCGTCTTAAGTCGACTCTGCTTCATCTTAGGTTGACCTTCTGTTTCTTCTTGTATTGACTAAAACATCTTCTGATCCAAATTTAGCCCTCTAGATGACATAATCTATCTTCAAGGTCTTGAAAGTTGCAGATTTTCAAGTCCTCTTTTGAATCATCCAAAGAACACCTCAGTCGGAGTTTTCTAAAGAAAAGTTATGACTATTTTTCCAATTCGTCTGTCCCTTCATCTAAATTCATCTGATCCTTTCATTTTATCCCACTTTTGACCTTGTAGATAACTAAATTGGTCCTCAAGATCTTCATAAAAGTTGTAGATCTTGAAATTATCTTTCGAACCATCCAAATGACACCTTAATCTAAGTTCTCTAAGGAATGTTATGATAATTTTCCTAATTCATCTGACCCTTCATCTAATTTCATCTTATCCTTTCACCTTATCCCACTTGTGACCCTATAGATAAGCAAATTGGTCCTTAAGGTCTTCATAAAAGTTGTAGATCTTCAAATTATCTTTCGAACCATCCAAAGGAAACCTTAATATGAGTTTTTTTGGGAAAGTTATAACAATTTTCCAATTCATCTGACCCTTCATCTATGTTCATCTGATCCTTTTGTCTTATCCCACTTTTTACCCTATAGATAACCGAATTGGACCATAAGTTTTTCATAAAAGTTTTGGATCTTGAAATTATCTTTCGAGCCATCCAAAGGAAACCTTAATCTGAATTCTCTAAGGAAAGTTATGAAAATTTTCCCAATTCATCTAAGTTTATATGATCATTTCGTCTTATCCCACGTTTGACCCTGTATATAACCGAATTTTCCTCAAAGTCTTCATAAAAGTTGTAGATCTTGAAATTATCTTTCAAACTATTTAAAGAACATTATCATCCAATTTATATAGAGAATGTTATGTCATTTTCCTCGAAACAAGTTCAGTATGATTTAGGACAAAACCTTTGTTTTCCTTCGGCCATCACTGCATCATCCGACCTCTAAATGAGATGATTCTCATTTCTAAATAAACTAGAGACCTAGAGCTACAAATGATCTAAATCAATAGAGTTTTAACTAAGTCCCTAAGACTTACAATTTTCTGGGTGGACATCAGGTGTAGTGTACTGTCCTAGTTGATGATGGCAGTCTGAAAAGGGTTTTAGACCCTAGCTCTTAAAATTCTAAGCCAAATTGAATGATTTTGGTGTCATTAGAAACTTAAGACAATGGGGAACAAATGTTTTGAAGAAGTTAAATTGTAATTCCAGTTTGAGTTTTTCCTTAAATCTGTTCTGAAATAGGATAAATGAGTTAGTTTGGATGTTTGACCGGCGTGGGCGCCACTCATGTGGGATGGGCATTTGGATTTCTAAATCATGAAATATAGGGAAAATATCACAAGTTGCTCTAAAACATAGGCAGAATTAGCACACCTTTTTTTTATCTCAATTTCCAAGGTCATAGAGCTAAAATTAAGTCAGAGTCCCTTCTAGAGATATTTTGTCTTAGGTTTCATATGAAAATGAAATCATACAATTTGAAGGTCATCTAATTCTATGCAAGATAATACCAAAATAACATCAAAGAAACATTCCAGAAAATATTCCACATCCAAATGAATCTTTATATCCATTCAATCATACAAAAATACATAAATCAACTAAGTGAAGCCCCAAATCTGAAAATTGACAAAGTAAGTCTTCTATTGCTTTTCCTTCCCTTCCTCTTTGGCTTTTCTTGACTCACTAATTAGAAACACCAAAAATATACCTCTCAATCTCACTTCCATACTTATAATTTTATTCCTTTATAAGCAAAGCAAGAAGATATAAAGATGAAGAGAAAATCCTGAACTTTTACGTTGATTTCCATCTAAGATTGGCTTGATTTCATACATGAAAATGACAGGATGAAAAAGGTGAAATCAAGAGGAGAAAAATATGAACGTACAACCCCCAAAATGTTGTGTATCTCCCCTCTCTATAACCCCATTCTAGAACTTTCAAGACTCACACATATGCCTAATTCCTATTGGACACACATGCTTTATTATTATTAGTCACACATGTCTTAACTAATTGGTCCATATGTTAAGTTAACTTTAGAAAATTTATATATTAGTCCTTCTTCTTCCTTTACTTCCCACATTGGCCTACAATCTTATCAATTAATTTCATTCTCCTATGTCTTAATTTTCTAATGTAATAAATTTCATGTAATTTGGTTAATTATTCTAGAAATTATACCCAATACAGTACAGGTTGTTTGAAAATAGGGATAACAATCCTAACTCAACTTTAAGCCAGAATTCAAAAACCTTAGAGGCATAAAAAAAAATTAGTTTCTTCATGAAAGTTTTATATCTATATCTCTAGATCAATATCCAATCAGAGTTATCCAATCTTGAGGTATACAGACTAAGATATGGCCAAATTATAGAGATATATTCATGATGAAAAGAACAAATTACCCATCTATTCAAATCTTTTACATTAAGTACCATTATATCTCTTACTACACTTAGATGCACTTAATTCATTTGTTATGTTCATTTCTTAACACACCTAGACATGTTATCATACTTCTAGGGTATATGTTAGGCTCTTACATGTCTCTTCCCCTTAAAAAGAATTTCATCCTCGAAATTTATACCTGTATTGAATAGTTACAAGAGTTGAATTCTCATCATCAAGTCGAGTTCCCAAGTTGCCTCTTTAATGCCACAATATTGCCAAAGCATCTTTATAAGAGGAATTTGCTTATTCATTAACTGACTCACTTCTTTGGCTAGAATTAAGGGTTAACTACAAAAAAAATCCTAAACTTTGGTCAATTTTGCAATTATAACTTGAACTTTAAAAAGTTTCAATAAAATGCCTAAATTTTTAAATTTTTTCAATTTTAGCCTAAAGTTAGTGTCTCTTATCTTGTTAACATGGCAACACCACGTGTCCTAGAATTCTAATTAATAAGACACGTCAACCTTAATTAACAAAAGTGACTTGGATTAATGAAACAATGTCAATTTAAGATACAACTAAAACGCTATCAGTTTCAACAAAATTAAATCATATATTCCACAAATGTTGTTTAATAACTCTTGTAATGTTCATAAGTATCGAGAACATTGAATAGTGAAAAGAATTATGACACTGTGATTTGTATACAAATTGAAAAGAGCATCTAACGACTTAGCTTTGGCTACACAATTGTGCACATACAACAAAAATAAAGCTTTCAATAATACCTGACACCTGCATCATCGATGATCCTGATCGCCATTTTAGTGGACAATCCAGCAAGCCCACAAGTGAGATCAGAGCAGTAATGAGCAAAGCCATAAAATAGATAATAAGAATTAGGCTTAGGATTAATACCGAAACTAATAATAACTGTTATAATCAACCTATAAATCTCAAAAACTCCCACATATCCACCGGAACTATCAACTTCATTACCAGGTTGTTTTTCAATTTATTAAATTTATGTAATTGAATTCAATTTCTGTGTTTAAAATGTTGAAAAAGAGATGACTTGAATTCAACCACATAATTTAATCTCATTTTCTTTATGAATTCAATTCACATCTCAAATGATGTGAATTTTGGAAAATGGGGTCCGGATCTGATCCGACCGCAGCGGAATAATCACGAAACTTTTTCGTGATTTTTGATTTCCCGAAAACCAAGATCTATTTAATTCTATAAAATGATTAACACGAATCAAAATAAAGCGGAATTTAATTCGTACCTTATTCCGAAGCTTGATCTTTATCTTGATGCATCCCTCGAACAGTTACCAAAACCGATCCGCCTCAACCACCATAGCCGCACAAGTGTCCGGCCTCTAACAGTATCCACATAATGAGTTGAGAGAACTCTGTAACTTTTACAGAGAGGGTTAAGCATGAAGTGCTAGCTACATAGAGCTTAAGCCTAT
>JANJEY010000002.1:65839364-65851306 GCA_024703695.1 Erythroxylum cataractarum | reverse complement strand
AGAGTACCCCGTTAGACACACGGGAGTATGTCTACCGCTAGCAAGACAGAGTTTTCGGGTCGGGATCAGTGTCGTTCGTGTCTGCATTAGTGTAGTGATTTGATTCAGTAGGCCCATCGATTATGTGTAAATGTATTGTATAGTGTAACTGTAAATGTTCAGAAATGTCATTGGGCCCAGTTTGGGAATTTGTGTTTTATTGATAAATGTAAATGAGTGCCCTTTTGACTAGTATCGTCCTACTGAAAATGATTTCGAAATGTTTGTTTACCGTTTTCCGTGCACTCAACTGCTTTTGAAAGAGAAGATAAATGTTATAACGAGTTTTAAAAAGGTAGTGATTGTTGTAGTACGCCACCCTCGCGGGGTACGGGCTCGGATATCACTGTTGATGTCGGGTTCGGATCTTGATGGGAGTGGGGTGCTACATGTAGGATGGCGGGGAAAGGTTTTATCTCTGGCAGGAAGAGTTACACTAACCCAGTCTGTGATATCAACACTGCCCATTTATACAATGCAAACAATTAAACTTCTGAGGCAGTTGTGTGATGATTTGGAACAAATCAAGCGAGATTTTATTTGAGGTTCAACGGGTGAGCATAGGAAAAAGCATCTAGGAAATTGGGAAACAGTCTGTAAGCCCAAAAAAGCAGGGGACTTGGGCATTAAATGAATTCGCTCTTCCAATGACGCCTTAATGTCTAAGTTGGGTTGGGTGGTGATTACACAGCCTCAAGCTTTATGGGTCAAGATCTTACGAGCTAAATATCGCATAGACCCATATCATATACCTCTTACAATAGATAAGGTCGGGGCTTCGAGAATATGGAGGGGAATCTCTGATACTTGGCAAGTCGTTCGCCAAGGTATAAAATGGAAACAAGGTAATAGAAAGAGAATTATATTTTGGATGGATAATTGGATACAGGACTGGGGATCTCTAATTTACGCGGTGACCTTCCCAATACCTGAAAGCGTACTATACGCTTCTGTTGCGGATTTCAAGAATGAGGATAGCATATGGAAATGGAACTTGCTCCAACATTACATCCCCTCCGTCGTCTGTCTGGATATTGCGGAGATCCTCACTCTCGCAGATAACACAGCAGAAGATACTTTACAGTGGGGACCAACAGTGCATAGACCTTTTATAGTGGAGTTAGCCTATGACTTAATCGCAGGGAGTACCACTGAGGAGAATAATAGCCTCTGGGAATTAATTTGAAAATGGGTAGGGCCCTAACGAATTGGGGCACTCCTGTGGTTAATGAATAAAGGAAAACTGATGACCAATCAACAAAGAGTGGTGCATCACATCACTATGGATAGCATATGTCACAACTGTGACCAAGAAGAGTCCACTCCCCATGTCATTAGGGATTATCTGAGAGTAAAAGCTTTATGGGAAAAATTTCCCCCTAGAGCTGGTTGATACGGATTTCTTCCTACAAGATGAGGGGCTGTGGGTGAAATCCAACCTTACGAAGCATTCTCAGGTGCGACAGTTGGACTGGACTTCTATTTTTGGAGTAACCTATTGTTTTTCATGGCACTGGCGCAATAAAAGTGTTTTTGAATCTAACTTTGCTTGACCTGCAAAAGGAAACCGAGCTATTATGGAGTACGCAGAATGGATAAAAAGGGCAAGGGCAGTGGAAAGTTGTGTGTTGCCATCAGAGGGATTACTCATGGGGAGTTTAGTTGGGTGAACAAAACCATAAAAAAATTGAATCAAGTTAAACACTGATGGAGCAGTAAAACAAGGGACTAACATTGCTACTATTGGGGCGTTGTGCGGTGGGTTCATTCAACACGTTGGACGAGGTTCACCGCTAACTGCAAAACTCTAGGGAGTTCATTGGGGACTCACTCTAGCTTGGACACTGGGTTATCGATGACTCATAGTAGAAGTGGATTCCCTAGAAGTTATAAACATCCTATACCCATCCAATACAGCTTTATCTGATGATAATTGTTTGGTGACAGGTACCCATAGATTAATCCAACAAGATTGGGAGGTGCATCTTTAGCATGTACATCGTGAAGGGAACCAGTGTGTAAACAATTTGACCTCAATCGCAACCTTAGCCAGTCGAGGACTGCATATTCTCCAGGAACCTTTATGGACAGTAATAGAGCTCATTTACCGAGACAAGCAAGGAGCATTGTACTGCAAAACGCTGCGTTAGTTAGCTTCTTTTTTGGCTTTTAGTTTATTAAAAAATGAAGTATTGTGTTAGGAAAAGAGAAATAAAAGCAAGAGAAAAAGTGAGGAATGGAAGGAAAATAAAAACATCAATTTTAGCCTGGTCTATCCTAATTTTAGTATGGGCAAGCCATGGGTTAAAATTGTTTCGCCCAACTAGGCCACGGGCTAACCGAAACTTAAAAAATGATGCATTTTTTTTATTTTTTAAAAATGTATATAATTAGGCTGGGTCAGTCCATGGGTCAAGCTAGGAACAACTTAACCTATTGACATCTCTAAAGGAAAACAATGAAGGAGATGATTAAAAAAGTGTCTTTTCATAATTAAACTTTTGTTGAATGTATTTAAATTAAGTTAATTTAGTTTGCAAAGGTGATGTTAAGTCTGATTTGGATGGTGACTATGTGTTCCCTAAAGAAGCGAATGTTAGTCTTGAGGCAAATTGTCAAGGTGGTTAACAAAGTAATGCAAATAGTATTTTTGAAGATGTAATGTGTGAAAGGTGCAAACAACCATGACGATATGATTGATATAATATGAATTTGGAAGTGACTTTCAATAATTTATTTTATATTAGTTGTGACAATTAATATTAAACTAACATATTGCATTGAAAATATAACTATGTGAAAGCAACCATGTTCTTCATAAGATTTGCTAGTAAGCATATATTCGTTTGATTTGAAAATTTTCTCATGAAATTGGATTCAAGTTTATCATTCAATGTACATATAAATCAATCAATTTGAGAAAACAATTCTATAAAAATACTATATATGGCTTTAAAAAACATAGAACTTGAAAAATTATAATAAATCCTACAATGGCTTGCCATAAATATCAAATTCTTCTCTTACTAATAGATAAATGTCAAACTTCATATTTTTCACTTGCTCCTCAATTTTCTTTGTCTTGTTATTTAGTTCAGTATTTAAATTTAATATTTACTTATTGGCTTTAATTTTATCTTCATGACTAGCTATACTTCTCCTTATTTCATCCTCCTTCTTTAGATAACTATCTCAACAAATTACTCATCATATCAATGGAAAAATTCACAATTACCTACCTACAATATGTAAGGTGGCAAAATGTTGTATAAATTGTTGAGCTGGAAAATATTGTACAAAAATTCAAATTAACAACTATGATTGAGGAGAAAAAGCTTCTACAGGAGCTGATAAAGCATACAAGAATGCATATTGTTGCTTAAAACCTACAAGTAGTATACAACTACCCCTTATTCTCTAATTAGTGCTTGACTATAGGATGAGGAGCTAATTGCTATGTTATCCCCTTGGTTGGCTAACAAAGTAGCCAAACAACAAGTTTCGTAGATTTCTGGCCCGAGCAAATTTTAAGAGGTTGATGCCTTAATTGTATCAACTTGCTACTGCGTTCTAGATGCTGGTCTTTTTGCAAACTTAGCCTGTGCAGGTGTTATATCCACTTTTATTACTCAAATTCTATATTTCTTTGTAACTATTCACTAATTTATCATTATAAATTATTTACTTTCTTTAAAAAAATCTACAATTGATTTTAAAAATATAATGTACACCAAGCATACCGGGTAATTAAGGCATGCAAAGAATGTTCTCCCTATATTATTTTCACCTATGAAGGCTTTAAAGGAGTTTACACATTTTAATATGTCTCTTCTTTCTATTTTATTGTAACTGTTGTTTGCATAAATAAAAATATTATTAATAAGAGTGTTTTTTAAGTCTTACTTTGGGCCATATTCATTATTTAAATTTTAATCTACTTAGGCAATAGGAAAATTTTAGACTAGAATAACGAAAGAAATTGCATATGGACTAAATAGCAAAGTGGATAAGGTTTAAAAAAATTTAAGGAAAAAAGGGATAATTGAAGAACAAAAATGAAACTAAGACAACTTTTCTGATAACTTGAAATACTTATATCACAAACAGAGAGGAGAGCAATAAATTGTGACCAATAAAGTAGAAAATAAAGAATAAAGATAAAGAAACATCTAAATAAAATGATGGTGACTCAAACTAAAAATGTTACAATACAATGCCAAAATTTGAGAATAAGATAGGATAAAATGATCATGCTATATAGTGAAAAGTGTAAAACACGGTGAAAGAATGAGGAAGTTCAAATAAAAAGACATGCTTGACATAACTTTTTTTTTTGATATGATGCAATAGGTAGGAAATTTCTTGACCACTATGGCTCTCATTCCCCTCACTTGTCTCACAATAAATTATTTGTTTCTATCTAACTAGGATTGATGACACGAGCCATTGGATGTGTGATAATCCAATGACAAAGAGAAGTGTGTCTCATCCTAGAGTCACATTTTCATCTCTTTTTCCTCCTTACATGTCACTTTCTATTACTCTATCTATAAAATACAAAATTTTGAAATCAAACCATCAATGGTGATACATATGGATTCATCCCCATTGTTAATTCAAAGAAAATATCCAGTTATTTACGATGTAACCAACCTCATCTTAACCCTTAATATTGAAATTATTGCATCTTAATCATATAAATAGATTTAGATCCAAATGAGCCATCAAGATGTTTTGAATTTTTGTTTTTCTTTTAAAGATGAGGCTATTAATTGATTGTGATTTTCTCTACTATCCTAATATAAGACCACAGGCAAGAACACTAGTTATTATACGATAGTAAAATGATAAGTAGATATTGATCCAATAACGATATTGTAACTACTAAGTCTAACTTGCCACTATTATCTATTCATCAAATGAGAGTATGATTGACTAAACATAAATCTAAATTAAAATAATAAACCTAAATATCATTAGCTACAATCATATAAGTAATAGTGAGAAGCTATCCAATATAATAAAAAACGTAGAGTAGAATTTGCTCTAACATCATCTTGTTCCCTTGATTTAGTTATTTAGATATTATATGATTGGACCAGCATAATCTCTTAAGATGATGAATTGTCACTTCCTAGTGTAATATTGCCTATTCATAGAATGATTAATTGATATCCTTATTTAATTAACACATTTCAAAACTTCTTAAGATATGTGAAATCCTGAAAATGTTCACTCTAATACTAAAAGCATCATATAGATCTATGTGTAGTACCATTTAGTTCTCAATATAGGTTCCTAAGTTAGTCTATATATAGTTTCTTTTGAAATTGTCTATATGTAAATTCTTATTAGACTTAATCTTCCATTTGTATCTAGCCAACATTACAAACAACACTAATGTTTCCCAAAAATAGTACTCTATATTTTCTTAAATGAAAGAATTCATTATGAATGAAAGAATAAGAGGTTCATTACAATAAGGCTATGGATGCCAGTCACTGAACAAAACCAAACTAAAAAAAACCTACATCATTCTAATTAATAAGATAAATAGAGCTGAAAGTAAGCGAAAAAGAAGACTACTCTCTAAAAGCTTTGTTATACTAAAGAAGTTCATCTTAACACCCTTATTATTCATTCGTTAAATTCTTTAAAGTTTCTCTAAGACTCTTATTAATTTCTTGTGAGTACTAGATCCTTGATGTTCCATCTTTAGGCAAACTTGGTTTCATTAGCATATAACCTTATCACTAAAATTCCTTTAATCTAAGTTAAGGTGTTACTGCAAAAGAGTTAGGGCCTTGGCATTGTCATTTTAAGATATATTATTTCTCTCTTACCTACTAGCATAAACAAGACTACTAAGTGTAGCACCAAACAATTTGTAATCCTTAACACATATTAATTCAACTAATGAAGCCTAATTGATTAGTTGGTTCCAAGTGGAAGATGGACAATGAAACCAGTAGAGCAAGCCAGGTTTACTTATAAATTCACACTAGAAGAATAAATGAATGATGTCTTCTAGTTGGTTATTATAGAAGATTCAACAAGGGTTGGAAATGGATTGTGAATGTACCTAAGCTATGACAAGTCCACCTAAATTTGTTAGCTATAGAGGAGTCAAGTGAGCAAATAGGCAAATTGAAAAGATAGGACAATTAGTTCCTTAAAAATGAGGATGAGCCACCAATTATTAATAGAGATGAATTTACTAACTCTTCTTTTTGGTATTCAATGCATCATATATGAAGCCATAGTAGTAGTTAGAATTAAGGAGTTTAGAAATTTAACACATTATAATACTAAAAAAATTAAAATTTAAATGATAGCTACATGGTCATCATTTTAGTAGTCTTTATAGTCATTATGGTTTATATTAATAAAACTATATGAGTATATCATAAATCATTAGATGGTGTATTAGGGCTAATTTAGTTAATATTGACTAAGATGACTGCAACATTTATCAAAATGATAACTCCCAAACTTTTTCCCTATTATATATATAACAAACAAGCAAATAAAAATCTATGCAAAAGCAAGTTCAAGCAAACATATTTGACTCGATAATGTGTTTATTATTTCATTTCATTTTTAAGAAAATGATAGGCTTATAAGTACTTACACACTAAATGAAGAAAGAGTATAACTATAATAGAAGTTTTATTCCAAACAATACATGACTATGTGTAGAGTTAATAAATAATTCTAGACTCTTCAATTTAAAAATCACTTAATATTAAAATACAAAGAAGTAAATATTTTTAATGACAGGATAAAATTTGCATAACAAAAAAATAACAAGTTTGTCTTTTTGGATCAAGTACAAAGGCATCATTTGGTAACTTTTAATGGTCATCACTATCAAATAAGAAGATCTTTATTAAAAAATAGTATCTTTTATTTATGACATTGATGACCAATAATGTCAGCCATTTGTCTTTATGCCATCATATTTGTCTAAACCATTACAAATAATCCAATGTTAAATTTATTTGAATATAAATACACACAAATTTAAATATCATCTTACATCACTTGTATTGATTAAATTTCTTTTCATCCAATTAACCAAAAAATTTTAAAAAACAATTTTTTTTAAAGGTTGCATCCATCACCTTCCATAGGAAATGTCATTTTTTAAAAAACATTTTAGCACATAAATATATATAAAAGGCCAATTACATGACTGTCATTTAGTGGTTTTTAGTGATCATCAAATTTTCAATATATGACAGTCATTATTATATATATTGAAAAATATTATTTTGATATCAACCTGACCACATAACTTTTTCTATATGGAAATTCTAAACTTATTAGTCAAAAAGAACCAAATTTTAGTTCATATTTTGGACTTTTTGTTTGAAAAATGTTTTAGTTCTAGTTTACTTTTGATGGTCTTTGGAAAGCTCTTTACTTTCTTCGAGAACATTTTTTAATTCTTGGAATCCTGTTTGTTTTGTTCAAAGATTGGGTTCTAATCCAGAAATATAAGAGGGTTTGGGTGGGTTTTTGTTGTTTCATGATATTATTAGCATCTGTGAAGTGATGTCAAGGAAAAGCCAAAGTAGTGAACCCCCAAATTGTTCATCTCCATCACATCTCTAGAATTTTGAGAGATTTACGTCCGTAAGTCTCTAGTTTTTGTAATTGGGTTTGGATTTTCAAAGGGTCATATTTTGTTAATGTTAAGAGTTGAAAAGTAGTGATATTTTTAAATAGTCTTGATAAGTTGGAGTTCTAAAGTGTTGGTGAATTGTTTGGTTTCTTAGAAGAGAGAAAGTTAGGGGAATTGTTCACATCCACGTGCATATTTCGCTTCAATTTGACCTAGGTTTTTAGTTTTTTTAGTTCGAAGTGAGTTTAGGGTCTTGCTTCTAATAAGTATTTATCCTTGATCTTTAGTATCTTTTCTCTTCTCTTTTTCTTGACTTCCTCTAATTCAGATAATCAATAAAGGTTTTTCTATATTTTTGTCAACAATTTCTAGTTTTATATGGTTTTTTTTTCTGTCTTTCAATTTAGAGTTGGGGTTGAATTTAAATCTGTGAACTTTTGACGGATTGGGTTTAGTAGAACTTGAAATTGTTTTTATATTTGTAATAGTGATAAAAGGAATCTTGATGTGTGAGTTATTGCCCACAATAAGGAGAGGAGTTGTTTGAAGTTCAATGAAACTTTTTGCTTTGGCATTTCTTATGAACTTAGGTACATCTATAAGAAAAAGGGATTGTAGTGGACTATCATAGATTATTTTTTATCTAGCCTCATTCATTGAAATTTAAAAAAACTGAGAAATTGGGTAGTTTTGTAAACAAGTAACTTGGTATTGTTGGACATTATTGAAAAAGAAGAGATCTTTTCTGGGTCTTAATTTTGGGATCACATTTCTGTTAGTAGCTTAGATTTGATCAAGTTTGGTCAATTTTCAATCTTCTAAATATTTTATCATTTGGATTTTGGAAACCTTGTGATTTGCTTTATTCTTTTGTAGATTAAAAGCGGGTCCTAGAATGGAGGAATTTCTAGTGAACAATGCTAATTATGATAAGAATATACAGAGTTGGTATGTGACATCTTAAACAAATCAGATCGGTTTGATTATTTCCCTTATCTAATTAGTTGGTATCTCATAATTCTTTAATGGATGGACTTATAATTGGTTTCATATTGTGTTTACTTGTGGTTGATTCGTTGCTCTTTAGGTGTTGGGATTTCAGTTTTCAGTCTTCATTGTTCCATTAAAAGTGTTAAGTTTTTTTTTTGTTTATAGTTTTCAATATTTTGTTTTTTTCTTTTTAATTATCCAATACTATGTTTTAGCATTATAAAGAAACCTAACTATTATTAGTCGTTCAGATTTTGGACCATCTAATTTGGATTTACTTACAGTCATATGTTCTTGTGGTTTCCATATCCGCTTATTGCGATGCCCATTTTCAGATTTAATATCAATCCTTTTTTTCCCCTTTCTTGAGTAATATTAAAGTCATCTAGAGACTTTTTGGGCTTGTCTTCTATAGCTTGTGATGGGCAATAGGGTAGGAGTGGTAGCTTTAGATTATGATGATAGAGCAAGGGCCAGTACTTTGGTGAGTTTTGGGTCTAGGAGAAGAGAACCTGTTGACAAATTACGGATAAGTTCTTGGAACATCGGGACCCTTATCGGGAAGTCTTTGTAATTAATAGGGATTTTAGACAAATATAATATTCACATAACTTGCATCCAAGAGACAAAGTGGATGGAAGCCAAAGCGAAAAAGATTAATGGGTTCAAACTTTGTTATTCAATATGCTCAAGATAATAAAATGGGGTAGGTATATTGGTTACCAAGGAACTCATACATTTTGTTGTGGGAGGAAAGAGAACTAATGATAGGATTATGTCCTTAAAGATTATGGTGAATGGTGTTGTTTTCAATATAGTGTGTGCTTATGCACCTCAAGTAAGGTTGGACGAATATTTTAAGTGTCAATTCTGGGAAGAAGTAGATGAGGAGATTCAACAGATCCCACCTGACAAGAGAGTTATTATAAGTGGAGACTTTAATGGTTATATAGGGGAAACCTTGGATGGTCATTCATAGACTTATAGGGGTTTTGGGTATGGTGCTAAGTATGATAGTGGGACTACTTTATTAGATCTCTAATAGCATTTAAGTTGGTGATAACTAACTCTTAGTCAATTTTTTTTGAGAAAAAAGAGGAGCACCTAGTGACTTTTAATAGTAGAACCACGAAAACTCAGATTGACTATTTCCTTGTAACGTGGAGCAATTGACCTAGTTGTAAGGATTATAGCGTGATACTAATGCTTACTTGTCAACTCAACATAGATTATTGGTTTTAGATCTTACAATTAAAGGTTAGATGAAGAAGAGAAGTCCTAGAAGGTGTCTGATATGTGCTTAATTTATTATGCATTTATTCCATAACACTTAAGACATTCAATTTGGTTTATATTTGGTTTTGGGTACAATGAAAGAGCCAAAGTAAGTCAAAAGCATAATATTTGAGCTATTTTCTTGAGATTCCTACTCGCTTGTGTTTATGGAATAATAAGAAGAAGAAGGATTAGAGCAATGGAAGCCAAGAAAATTGCAAAAAATGAAGAGTTTAAGCCATGAAGGGGAGCTCACAACCATGCATCAAATTGTCATGGCCGTGAGACAAATCTCATGACCATGATAATTTTTTCATGGGTGTGACATACATTTCATGCCTATGACACAAAGGCTTGGTTGTGAGTCCTTAAAGAGGGAACGAGATCCTCTATGCTGATAACCCTGTGCCAACCCTCTTCCAGACAATCCCATCCACACATTTCTCTAGGTCCCCCATATTTGTGTGGATGGGATCATTTGAAATAGGATTGGCATAGGATTATGGGCACAAAGGATTTGATCCCCTTAAGTAGGCCATACATGGTCATGAGCCACCATGCATGTTAGTGACTTTTCATTAGCTGTCCCAAAGACCTATTTTTTAGTATAAAAACATCGCTTTGATGGAAGAAATTGAGGAAATGTTGGATGAATCGTTTTAATGGGTTTCGGGAGACGAAGAGAGTGAAGAGGGGCAATTTTGGGCCCCAAATTTTTATATATATAGTTATTTTATTAAGTATAACCTGAATAAATTTTGTGGTCTTGTTAGATAAAATATTTTATTTGGAGTTTAATTATTATGTCAAAGTTAGGATAATTTATTACATGGATTGATGGAATTAAAGTATTAATGTTATAAAATGTATCAAGGGAAAAATTGGCAAATCACTTAAGGTTAAAAGCACTAAGGCATTAAAGGAAGGGCAAGGTGGATTATTCTTATTCATTAAGGGTAAAATGGGACGGAAGAAGTGTTGTCTTCTTCCTAAAGAAGGGAAAAACAAAAATAGGAGAGAAACAACAAGTGAAATACGATAATAAAAAGTGAGCAAGGGAGGTTTCAGTGAAGTAGAGAAAAGAATGGAGTTTTGAGCTAGGTTTTATCTTTTTTAAGTCTTAAAGAGAAAGTTTGAGGTTGCTCAAGAAGGAAAAAAGAAAGAGGAAGGGAAGATGTTTTTTTAGAACCAATAATCTCGTAAATTGGTGAAGATTCAAGGTAAGTTTGATTTTTATACTTTGGATATATGGAAGGGTTTTGGTTCATGAAGGTTAGGAAATACATGGGCTTAAGCAATCTAGAGTCAATTTAGTAAATGTGCTTTATGGGTTCTTAATTTGAATTCTTATTGAATGAGATTTTTTTCATTTATGAAGGAAATCGAGAAGGGAATCAAGAGAGGTAAGAGGAGCAAGAAGAAAGACATCCTTAAGCCAATTCTTAAACAAGGATTTCTAAGTGGGTTATGGTTTTATAATTAAGTAATAGGCCATTAATATTTTCTTTTAAATGATGGAAATAAATGATTTCAACTATTTTATGAGCGTACTTCATGACTCTTTGAATACTTTGAGAAAGTGTTATGTGTTTGGTATGAGCATATTATGTTGATGAATTATGAAAAGATTGTGCAGATGATTTTTGAAAATATGCTATGTTTGAAAAATCAAGTTTCAAAAATGTGTCATTTTAGGTAATAAGTTTACAAGTTATGAAATACATATTATGTGGGTTTAGTTTGGTCTATTTTGTTTGTCAAGTGCATTTCGACCAAAAGCTTCTCCCGCCCGTCCACTAGTGTAACATCCTATCACCGATGTGAAGGGTAAAATAGTAATTTAGAATGAGTTATGAGCGTGTAAACTTATCTCGACATGATCATGCATAATATGGCCTCCATATATACATGAATAGGAATTTTGTAGATGTACATGATTGTACATGCATTCATGACATTTCCCGGCATATGTGTTTATAAATGTGTTTATTGTGAAAAATATGATTTTGTG
>JANJEY010000002.1:65804542-65814569 GCA_024703695.1 Erythroxylum cataractarum | reverse complement strand
TCAAAATCGGAAGATTTTAAGGATAGGAAAACTTGAATTAACAACCATCTAACTTAACCCATACCTAAACTAAGCTAGTTAAACCAAAACCTACCTAAAATACCCAAAAATTTCGAATTTCTCTTACCTTAGAAGATGACTCACGAAATTCTCTTTGTTTCTATTGTAAGATTAAACCTTCCTCTCCTCTTTCTTCTTGAATAAAACTCTTAACCCTCCTTTTCAAGCATAAAACCTAAGCTCTTTCTTCTTCTCTTCTTCTTCTTCTTCTTCTTCTTCTTCTTCTTATCTCCTTAGCCGAAAGTCACCATTCTTCTCTCTTTTCTATTTGAGTTTCGTGTGTTTCATGTAAAAGCCTTAGGGGAACTTTGTTTTAACTAATAACCTACACTAAAACTACGTAGTTTTAATAAGTTACAAAACCTTCCTTGCAATTTCGTTTCTTTCTTCATGTTCAAGGCTAAATCATCAAGCATTTCCTTCCTAAACTTAAAAATTCCATGGGCTTCCTCTAGGTCCACGACAATCACCCTTTAATTCCTTCCTTTCTTCATTAAATGATATTTAAAAAGGGCTAAAAGCCCATCTCCTAAGCTTTAAGCCTTAAACATATGCAAATTTCCTACATCATCTTATTCTTTGCAATTTCTAAGAACTTTATTAAAATTCTAATTTTAACTAAATCCTTTCAATGTATAATCATTACCTAAACACTAAAATCCCCAAATAATTCTAACTAAAAGGAATTTATCAATCTAAACCTCAAAAATCATGAAAACCTGCTTAAAGCGAATCGGGGCTTAACAATTAGAGTCCAAATACATGTGTGGCTACAATAGTTACAATGAATTAGTTTTAAGAACAATTGGAGGGAATTTTTAAAAAAAAGATAAAGATTCACAATAAGATGCGAGCTATAATTTGTGATTATTATATTTTATGTGTTAATCATAGTATAGAATTTAAGTAATTTTGACCTTTGAAAGATCAGGTGAAAATATTTTTATTTATTTTACTATACATAGGATGGAATCGCACTCTGATTTATCAACACTTATGTGGTGGCAAATAGATAAGAATAAGAATATCTTCTAAATATACAATTTCAAGCATACTGTAGCAAGTTATTAACATAATGCTCTTTGATCTAATATTATAATTTACAGTAAAGAAAACAACACTTTAAGGAAAAAGGGTAAAATAAAAACTTTTATCTCTAAGTTGAATGCCACAAAATCGGTGGGATTAGTAAGTTCCCTTGGTATTCGGTCGGTCTTAATCTTTTACCAAGTGTTACCCATCTTCTAAACGATTTTGGTGAAAGAGCTATCCCATGGAAAGTTATCATGGTTGTTTCCATGCAAAAGAACAGTTTGGATACTGCCTACTTTCCCTATTTTTGACTAAGGTGCTTGGGAATTTTTTGCTCTAGTTTTGCCAGTGATAGGGAAAGAAAAGTGACATAGGGAAATTTAACAAGCACGAAGGTCAAAAATTGCGGACAGAATATGCTCATGTAAGAATGAACAGAAAGCCCTTTATAAAAGAATATAAAATTCCGTAGTCCTCACGTTAAGCATAAAGCATAAAGAGATGTTTTTCTTAACAATAGTGTGCCAACTGGGGATCCCAGAAGTACCACAAGCGATATGTTCTGTCGATCCGTTGAACGCATGCATATTTGGCTTCCAGTCTATGTCCCCTATGGATGCCAAGTAAACGGTTCGTTTTATCCCAAATTTTTCTTGTTTAAAACATTCACTTCAACTCGTCCAATTCAATGTCTTTTGTCCAGAAAACGCAAGTATGACTAGATTTACAATTAGAACAAGTCTCTTAAATTGTTATCCAGCAGTTCTGTTTCTAGCTGTTCTCACCTTTCGCTCGTTTATTTATTGGGTCTTCTTGGAATATATCATCAGATGTAACATAACATATATATAGAAGCTTCTCTTTTCAAATAGAAGTTTTCCCCCACGTTAGTCGACCAGCCGCCATACCGACCGACCCTTGGCACTAGAAATTCAAAGTAACCCCCACGACATTTTGTAATCTTTCTCCTTTTTGCTAACATAATTTCTCGACGTGATAATCTTTTCCTTTTGCCGTGTTTCAAAGTAAACTGCTATATGGTACTCGAATCCACAAAGAAACAAAAGGGAAGCTGTTAATGAATCTTTGTATTTTGTGGACTCTGTCTACTTGTACGTTTCACTTGGTAGAACCTTTCAAAGTTTGGCTACAGAAAACCTTTCACATTTCGTCATGGTTTAGCTCAGCAACGTTGAATAGATGATATATTATTCCATCTCGTCAGACTTTGTAGCGTTGGTCCAGTTTAATGTAACGTCTAGAAGAAACTTCAATAGTAGATGTCACCATATCATGTTTGGTGGCATCGTAATATGCTAGAAAACCTCATTTTGAGGGGGACGATTTATACACGTCCTGTAATGTAGGACGATGATTACATATTCTTGCTGGCTGGCTGGTAAGTCCAAACTTTACTAAGAAAAACAACTATCGGTTAATTTTCTAAACTCTAGAATGGATCTTTTGCCTTTAATAATCATTGAGTGAAATCTGCAAAACTTAGCTCGCATGCCATTTTACATGTGAAATAAAAATAATATTTTTCACGAAATGTTCATTTCTTTTTTCTGGTCCATAATAACAATTTTCATTAAAGTTTGACGCTGTTCATTTGAGAATTATTCCAAAAATATATCATTACAGAAAGGGAAATTCGTAAGAATATTGTAAAGTTACACAAAAAGAAGTGGGTGAAAAATTGGAAATGATGAAAAGGACAACTTAACTAAACGGTGATTTTGTTAAATTGAATCAAGCTTACATTGGAAGAAAAAAAATAAAACTTTTTTCATTTTTTGAAAACTAAGATGATCTTAATTTATATCTTGATTAATGTGTAAAATATGATAAAGCACAAAATTTGATTCTCTTTTTACAACTCCTCTCGGATTCATAGGTTTGTTGTAACTACTGTAATCATATAAATAACTGGCCTCTAACGGTATCCATTTAACTTGGTTGAGAGATTTCTACAATTAATATAGAGAGGGGTAAATAGAAAGTGATAGTTCTTTTAGATTCTGTGCCTATTCGTAATAAGGTTTAGATCTTTTGATAATTTAATTTAATATAATTCTAATTTCAATTAAATTTTAATTAGGATTCAAATAATTCTAACTAAATATCTGTGAGGTCCATATAAGATCTAATATTTCATATTATCTTTATTTATTAAATATTTCATATTTAACATTTAAAGTTTTTTAAATTTTTTAATCAAGTTCAACTTGATTCAATTATCTTTTCTCTCTTTAATAGTCTTTTATGTGTGACTCATTAAGTTATTAAATATGTTAGTAGTAGATATAAATTATATCCTTAAATTGTATTTAAGATTAGATAAATTAAGTATATATATATATATATAAAGATTGATGTCTAGTGACATATCATAACTGTTAAACTAGTTTTATCTAACCTTTTTGTGCATGATTATTTTGTGTAATTCACTCATTTCATTGTATAATATTCTAATTAGACATAGATTATGGAATTAATGTCTACTCTATTTGATTCCAATCATACTAATAATCATCACAATAAAAATATCACAGGCATATAAGTAATATTTCAAATAGAATTATTATATCAGTTAGTTTAGTGAACTTTCTTTCCTAATGAGAAATCACATGTTTGTTTAAGTATATTCATACTTTAATATATGAAATCAACTACTTATTTCATAAAAAAGCATGTGTGTTAGTCTTTCTAATATATTAATGTCCACTCTTAATAGAATATTGACTAAAAACAATTTACGAATAATACATAATTGAATATGAATCTTATATTTATGATCGCATCACAAATTTATTTCTAATGTATATTTATCTCATATACTTTATCTTATATATTAGTTACTTAAATAAACATACATAAAATAAAGAATGCCTTTAAATCATTATGTTACAACCAATCAATTAACTATAGAACATAAACCAGAAATCTCCCACTTGCAGTAAGCTAATTGCTTAAGTATCTTATACCATTTCTCTATATTACGATCATGCTACTATTAGGATACTAGCTTAGTAAGAGAATTCTACATGATTTTTTATAGTGAACATTTGTTTAATTCTTATAACTTTGATCTTAATTATCCTCATAATTAGAAGAAACTATCTAAATATATTCTTGAATAGTTGATGAGACCTTAACTCTTTTCACATGACTAATGGCTATAATGTTCTATAGTATATTACTATTTCAACAATGCAAAGAACTATACCAAGTTCATTAAAGTACTTCTTAATCCAAGTAATTATTTTTACAAAAAGAAAAATATGCTAGGGCTTGATTAGCAATTAATGCTACATACAAATCTTTCTAACTCAAAATAATACTATTCCAAGTAAAACAACAACTCAAGCACATCATGATTGATATCCTTAATATTTTTACAATTACAAATTCATTGGACTGCACACCCTGCTTTACCAAAGAAAACTATCAAGGAAATCGATAGAATCATGAAGGCCTTTTTATGGTCAAGTACTACTGATAACTCAAAAAAAGCTAGAATTAAATGAAGTGATGTAGCTATCTTTAAAAAGAAAGGAGGGCTTAGGATCATCTCCATATCTACAATGAAGAAAGTTTTGATGTGCAAGAGGCTGTGGAAATTATACACCAATCATCAAGCACTATGGATCAAATGGATCCATGAACACTAGTTGAAATATACAAATTTCTGACAGATGGAATGTTTTTGAGCTGACTTTTCAGTTCTTAAGAAAATGATGACTTTAAGGGGCTCATTTATCCTTGCATTCAATATAGAATTGGTAATGGGGCTAAGAATTGGATTTTGTATGACAATTGGAATGGTATTAGTTCTCTTGTTCATATCTCTAAATTTCAACATCTAAGGATTATAATGCCTTTGAACTCTAAAGCATCTTCTTTAATTTGAAATGGTGAACGTCATGGTGATTTTAGGGGATTCTAGAGTTTGTTGAGCTACCTACCTCTACTGAATGATGCAAAGAATGTTGGTGTTATTTCCTGGTCACTAAATAAAAATGGTATCTTCTCTAATCACTATTGTTATCAACTGTTTACTCTTAGCACTATTGAAGTCCCTTGGTTTAATCTCTTATTGAGAAATGCTATCAATCCAAAGGATTCATTCATCACTTGGCTTGCTATCAAGAACAAAATTCTAACCAATAGTTAAAGGTATGCTAATGAAGATACTACTTGTTTACTTTGTAATATTGTCGTAGAGGATCGAGATCACTTGTTCTTTCAATGTCAGTATACTAAAGCTATCTGGAGTAGAATATTGCATATGTTACCTTTTAATATTGGTTGTTACAACTAGGAGCAAACACTAAATTGGATCATATCTAATTAGGAGCAAAGGAAAATCAATGCCACCCTCTTCAAAGCTGCTTTCACCATTACTGTATATACTATTTGGAGAAAGAGGAATAGACGAAGATTTATTGATAAGAAGGAAGAAAAATACTAGCTTGTGGATAAAATTTTCAACCTTATCAGAGCATGCATTTATGCTAAAAACGTACATAATTCTCTATATATGGACGTGAAGTGAACTTAGTGATTATATTTCAACTTAAAATTTCATAAAGGCATATGCATTTTTTTCTTTTTGGTTATTTCTGTAGCTTTGTAAACTACTATCAACTCCCATTATTAGAGTAGGCAGATAGTCTATAACTCATTGTAATATTGATTTACTTTTATATATAGTTAAATCATTATTCATTTCTAAAAAACTTTTTTGTAGAGTGGATATGAAGAAAAATTAAAAATTCCCAAAATGAAATGATATGAGGTTTGTTTACCTAAGGAAAGTGAAATTTTGGGGATTCCCTCAACTTAACTTATGATCAAAGCATTAAGATGCTTTGGAAACTATCCACAAATAAAGAAAGCTAATGTGTGAAATAGATACATCATTATTTTTTAAAAGGTATAAGCAACTAGTTTGTTAAAATAAATTTATATACTTTTTGGTTCTTGAAATAGATATTGCAGCTTCCATTAAACATAGGCTAGGAGAAGGAAGAAATGCATTATTCTAATTTGGCTATTGGCATGGTAGGGGGACCACTATATAAGTTGAGGGAATTCCACTCCCTTAAATCAATTATTCCAATAGACAACAAAAAGTAGGCTCTAGTGAGGCATAATACATGGTTTTATCTTTAATACACCACCAAAGGATCCAAAGAACTCGTGGAGAACATGCCAAACTATATATGCACATGATTCTTTGAAATAAACTTGGTTTATTGGCTATAAGATAGGAAACTACAATTCACAACTTCCTCATGCTAGAATATGATACTAGGTCCTAAAAACAAATATCAATAGACAAACTTAGTATGGGATTCGAACCTTATTCCTTCTAATTTTTTAATTTTATGGCTAGCAGTGAAAAAGAAGCTAGACTTGTTGAAAATTTATATAGCAAATATAAATTGTAAGTTGTGCAAGGCTACTAATAAGGAACTTGACCACCTCTTATTTAGGTATAGCTTCTCCTCACTTTATGGAAAATTGTTCTTAAACTTTTCAATGTGCTATGCAATTGTTATAATCAGTCCAATATAATCAGTTGGTCTTTAAATATACACTTCAACATTAAAGGCGACAGGAGTTATTTAGAGTTGCCTTTGGAATACTATTATCTTACACCTTGTGCAAAAGGAATAATAGATTGTTTAGAAGTTGGAAAATTAATGTAGACATCATGCACTACAAGAAAAGTAAGAATTAGGGACGAAAAATTACTGACGGGAAGTGAGTCGTTGCTAATTAGTGACGGACGACTTATTTCCGTCGGTAAAATGGACGAAAACATTCGTTTAGCGACGGTTGTAATATCCATCACTAACACTACAAGAAATCATTAAATTACTGATAGAAAGTTGGTAAAATACTGATGATAAATGTGCATTGTCGGAAAACTTGCCTGAAAAATCTTAGATTACTGACGGTAGCGATGTTTGTCGCTAATATTAAGCGGGAAATTTTGCTGCTTAATATTTTTTCTTTGCCAATGGTAATTTCTATTGGGATTCCATCAGTAAGTTAACTGTAAAACATCTTGGTGCTTGGACTGCTTAAACCAAACAACTTCATTTCATTACCCTTAAAACGTTCAACAGGTGACTCCCCCTCCCACGCGACCTGCCGCTGTTCTTAGTTGCTTCTGTAATCGATGTCATCTTCTCCGTCCAGCTACCACGTTATCTCCGTTCGTTGTCGTCTTCTTCTCCGACCGTCAAGCTGCGCGTTTGGTGACGGTATGTCAACCACGTCGAGTGTTTCCTTCGTCATTCTACCAAAATAAATATATATGTTTCATTATTGTTTATTTTATGTTTTACACGATTTATGTGGCCATGTTTGTGTATGGGATTTGGAAGCTACTATAGTTTATTGAATAAAACATTGTGATATTGTATGATTGAATTTGATTTAATACAACATTGTGATACCGTGGAGCTCTAATATGATACTATATATTGCTCCTGTAGGGTTTGGTCTTTTGAGTATCATTGCCTCTTTTTCATTTGACATTTCTGACTTGCTTGCCAGAAAGTAGTAAAAGCAAACAAATTTTGTGCTTTATAAACATACATGTTCAAATTTAACATGCTCAGGCTATCATTAGCTGTTGATGTGTGATCATTCCGTCATTTTGTCATCCAAGTTTATTTTGAGTTCTTTGGATGCATGTGAGCATTTTGCTAGTCTTATGATACATAGGAAAATAATTTTAGTGTTAAATTTTTGTTACATTGCAAAACAAGTTCACTTTGCTGGTTTTTTTGTAAATGATGAAAGAAATTTTAATGGGGCTGCAACATGATTGATTCCTAAAATATTGACACAACACATAGTTATATACAAAAGGTTAAAATAAAGAGAGAGGAGACCCAATTTATCTTTTGTCATGTGAGATTCTAATTACTATATTGAAATCAACTTAAAATAAATAGTAAATTAATTGTTACTCTTTCAATGTCTTAATTATAAACCATTTAAGAGTTTTTATAGCCTTTATGTAAAAAATGTAAAGAGAAGACTGCGTACATTAATAAACTTCCTTCACCTCTTATAAACTGAGAAATCTTGTATAATAAATATGTTGTTTGTGTTTTCTTTTAGGAGTTTTAGCCTTCTTTCTTTTTTGTTAATATGAAACCAACAAAATTTCCTACATCCTTTAATCAAGTTAATTTAATATTAACTAAATTTAATAATGAGCAAACCAATTATTATTATAACAAGACATTAAGAAGCTATGACAAAAAATAGGTAGAAGAAAAAACCAGTCATTGCAACAAGTAGAGAGTTACAGCTTCTACCTCATGGGAGTTGTGTATATGCTATCTAGAATAAGGAAGTTCTTAAAACATATGATGATATCTTAATTTGTGAATAATCACAATAGCATATAATTGGATTGCTTTTGGAACTTCTTCTATTACCTATACTTTACCCTATCTTCTTTTCTTCTTAATTGTGACAATTTAAAAGAGCTGTAACATCATAATCATGTATATGTGCAATTATTCTTGTTGGGTGGGCATATGGATCATCAACATCATCATATTTGCTTAACAACAATGACAGTTGTTAAGTAGTCATTAATTCCCATTGACAGTCTAATATATTTCCTCCTGCTTTGTCACTTTGCATATGAATCATGTTAATTGAAATAGTATTGACTTTAATATGGTAAAGTAAATTAACTTTATATTTTGAAGTTAATTAAGTTAACTTTATCATTATGCACAACATCCTCATCTGAGCCCAATTCCTCAACATTACCAATTATAGTCGAAACTTCTAAAGCCATAATTAAAACAACAATCATATGTGTAAGATACAGCTTAATTATCCCAATATTTTAAAATATTAATTAAAGTAATGCTACTTTATTTAAATTTAATTAGCCTTAAAGATTTATTGAATGTGTTGGAACGCCTCCCCGGCGAGTCTCGTGCCCGACGTCCTTCGTGACATCTGGGCGCGCATCTCACGAGGGAGGAATTCCTCACCACGAAGGAAACCTCGAATTGAACTTAATTTAATGTCATCCGAGCAAAACTTCATAAATTTTCCTTAATTATCCTCAAGAAAATTTATTTGCTTAGGGCCCATGATGAAATCCGATTCCTAAGCAAAAACGAAATTTCATATCTCTAGGTCAAATAGAAACGAACCTCACTCCAATAGGTCACAAAATCGCCCAAAAACGGACTTATATCGAAACTCGTCACAAATTTGATTCTCTTTCGTAATGTCCGTAAAGTCTGACTAAAATCCGACACTCTCATTTTACCAAGAAGGGGTATGAATTTGTTTTAGAAACTCAATGTTTCGAAAACTGAGTGAATCCGAGGCCAAACGAAAAAGTTACAATCAAAAGAGTGACAGGAGGATATTCAGAGATTAGCCGTGGGCACGTCTAAGGATGAAGTCTGGATGTGTAGAAAAATTTCAGAATTTCCAAACCTCATAACTTTTGCTCCCGAAGTCCAAAATTCATGAATTTGGTATCAATAAAAAGATAAAAGGAAGCTCTACAACTTCCCAGAAGGATTTAAACACTAAATTAGCCATTAAGAGGGTCCTAAAATGCTTCAAAGGTTGCTTCCAATAAAACTTAAATTTTCCCTACACATTTCCATAAATTTGAGATTTCATATCTTTTAGCACACAAGTCTAAAGATGACACATTTTACCTCTTTGGAAAGATAAAAAGATGCTTGACAAGTTTCATGAAGTGTGCAAAAATCAATTCAATCATTAAAGAGGGTAAAAACACACTCAAAGGTTCAGCCTAAAAATTAACCAACGAAACAGTAATTTTACACAATGAACAGTAACTGTCAACATTCCCAACCTCATATCTTTTTATTCCTAACTCCAATGATTGCAAATCATACCT
>JANJEY010000002.1:65694193-65708091 GCA_024703695.1 Erythroxylum cataractarum | reverse complement strand
TAAACTGGGCTTAATTTTGCGACGTCCAAAATTTCGTCATTAACGATGCAACTTCCTTCCGATTATTTGCGACGGTTGTTCCGTCCCTAAATAATACCAACGGTATATTCCGTCATTGATGTGTTATTTTCACCGACGTAATATAAAAACAATTTCCGTCGCAGAATAACAACAACGGATAATATTCCGTTGGTTATCCGTTGACAAAATACGACAGAATATTTCTGTCGGCAAGGTATAACGACCACTATTTTGCGACGGTTTATTCTTTCGTCGCTTTCCGTCGAAAAATATAATTACCGACGGAACTCCCCATTTCTCCGACAGCATATTCCATCAGAAAAAGCTAGTTTTCTTGTAGTGGTTGTGAAAAGAATCACAAATTAAGGTTTGGAAATCCCAATATTTGCGCTTGCAGGAGCATTGGTCTGCGGTAGCTCTTTCTGCTGTCACCATATGCAAACGAAGTTTGTATAGACATATCCGCTAAATAGCACCGACTGTCTTATAATGATGGCCAATAGTTTCAGCGATCAGCGATCTTGAGACGGCCGACCCTACCTCAAATAGTTTCCATTTATTTGTGACAACTAAAGTAGGATGGTCTATCTTCCCGTACACTAATCAGTTTCTGCAAAAACAATGTGCACCATTGTTTTCCTCGTGAATGTTTATGTAAAACTATAGATGGAATGCCGATCACGTAATGTTCTAACATCTCAAGCATTCTGTCTGATTGGACCCTTTGTACAAGAAGTCAACAATTTTGTAATGGGGAAAAAAATGATAACAAGGATTAGAGCTTCGTTGAGTGACATGAAATGGGCCCACGTGATTTGGAGCTACATCAGGCTTTGGTATGGAAAGTCAAAGACATTAGGCTTTAGCTTTAATACTGTATGGTTTTCTTGGATTTACATGTTTCCCTAGGGTCAGCCGCTTCGCTTTCAAACAGCTGAGCATGTTGCACGGAAGGCAACATTCTGTTGCTACTTCATGTATAGATGGATTAAATATAAATATAGATGGGTTTTGGACTTTGGATCAACAGAGAAAACAAAATAATGACGTGGCATATCACTTCTTGGTGTCCTCCAAATGGGTGAATCAAGATACTCTATCCAATATTACTATGTCTTATTCTATCTCATAAAATCTCAATCATTTATTTTATGAGACCCACGAAAATCTACGCGGGACCTATATAAGATCCATATAGATAAATGACTGAAATTCATTAGACACAATAAAACATCATAATATTAGACAGGAGATATGGACTCCAAATTAGTTCGACAATTTTATGTAAAAATTTATGACTGCAGAACTCAAAGAGTGACAGCTCTATTTTTACCTCTCACTACAACAAAAGGACTTTTTGCGATAATTTATTTCGTCACTAAAAATTACAAAATTGTCACTAATAAAAATTAGCAAAGATTTGTATTTGTCGTTAAAAATGTCGTCAAATCTTTTTAGTAGAAAATTATACGTAACATTTCTTCCTAATCGTCGCAAATAATTTTTGCTTATGTTTTGCTTTCGTAGCAAAAAATATAGGCAACATTTTAGAAAATCTTTACCAAAACTTTTTTTCTACTATTACTTTTCATAACTAAAGATAATTAGCTACGTTTTTTAAAATGTAGCTAAAATTTTTAGCCACATTCCAAAATACGTATCAAATTATTTTTAGCTATATTTTCATAAATTTAGTTAAAGATTTTTAGCTACGTTTTAGCTATGTTTTGTAAAATGTAGTCAATTTTTTAATTTACATTTTATCTAGATGTAATACTATGTTAATTATAATTATTTGTGACATTTTTAATCCATATTATTATATATAATATTTAGATTTTTTGTTTATAATTTAGTATACAAAGATATAAAACAAAATTAATTAAAATTTTGAAGCATTGTATATAAAAATAAAATATTATTAAATTTGATTGTTACAAGATTTTAATTACAATGCAAAAATACTTATATACAAAAAAAATACAAAGGTTAGTTTAATCACTCAACCTTGCTTTCATCTTCATTGCTTACATAATCCGGGCTAAATAACTTTTTTGGGTATTTTTCATATCTAGATAACATTTTTTAAGCGTCTTGTTTTTCTTTTTAAGACGTTGAATATATGTTGGTCTTAATGAGGATTAAGCAGTTGACTTAGAGCCAAACTTAAGCCCTTTGATGTATATGAATCATACACCAAGCATCTTGTTGCAAATATCATATACATTTGACTCATTTATATCAAACATTAATGTTTACAACAACTCCCGAATCTTATTCTAAAATTTAAAAAATAAAATCAATATTCAATTCAAATATTATTTGTTAGTAGTACATAAATAAATAAACTTAAATTTTAAACAAAATTTAATACTTACATAGTTATTGTGCATTCCTTATCACACTCTTCTCTATATAATTCCTTCTAACTCTATTTTATGGGAAAAGAATAGAAAATACAATAAATAATTTTTTTTTACTCATATATTGTAAACAAATAACTTACATATTCCTTTCGCAGGATAACAAATAAATTCGAAGCCTTAGTTGTGAGAAATTTTCATTTTTCCTCTGTTCACCTTAACTTTTTTCACATTTTTTAAATAGAAAAATAAAGTCACTAAAATGTGTAACAATATTAATGGAAGCAAATGTGAAGAGAAAGAAAACAAATCTGAATATTGGGAGAGGCCCAATAATCACACATATTGCTCCAATTTTCTAGGAACATCTATTCGAGATCATGTCACCTTGCCTCATCATCCAAAGGAAAAGATTTGTAATATTAATGTAGTTGATAATGACAATCTTTGTTCCTTTGTTTCAACAATGAATTCACACAATTTGAAACATTAGAGTTATTGAGATTGATGATATTCAACTTTATTTGTGAATAATAAGTAAAAATGAAATTAATCTTTAAATAAGTAAAACAATACTGCATATAATTAAATAAATTAAAATTTTATCGAAAGTTTATCCAAAGCATTCTCTAGTAAGTTGTCTTCCTTCAATTGCTTGGCATGCTTTAGGTAAGGTAATTCAATTTTGGCAATTACCCCTAACTTATTAGACAATTTTTTTGATTAAATCTTGTCTAAAGGACGATCTTACGATGTACCAATATGTAGAGTAACTTGCTATTCATTGCAATATTTATTCGTTGTAACTCATAACCTTTAGTTATACATCTACTTCTTTTTCTGACATTGATATTGGAATCTAACAACAAATGAATAATAAAAAGAAAATAAGCATTAAATATGTAAATAAATATTTGAGCATAAGTCAATTTGTAGTTGTTAAAGATTAATAAACCTACAGATCACTCTGTACTAGTTGAGGCAGATGGACGTTGTTGTTGACTGACTTTGTTGGTGGATGAAGTTGATTGCTGTTATTGGTTAGGATTTGATTGATTTGGTTATTGTGGGGATTAATAATTTCAATACTTATTATCTTCTTCCCTTTGTTTCTACCAGGTGCCATTATATTAAATATTTATAACTCAAATGTCAACAATTTGTACAAACATAACTTAAATATATCTTCTGAATTAATAAAAAAACGATGTCGATTTATTTAATAACAAATGACACCATTTTGTTTAACAACAAAAGAAGTTGTTTTCTACTAAGTTATTAACACCAAAATGAAGCTCTCTTCACTTTTGTGTTAGTCTTCGTATTTTCTCTTGGTTTATTATCAAAAAAGTGTCGTCTCCTATTTATGGTCGTCTCTTGTGTTGTGATCATCACCATCGAAGAAGCATTATGTCCTATGTTGGTAATATTCTTCTTTTATATTTTGAAAACCTCTCCTTATGTTGTGCTCTATTATTATGTTATATTTTGGAGTTTATATGAGTTTTATGATCTGCTTATGATGTATGAGTTTTTGTTTGTGTTTGTGTTTGTGTTTGTGTTTGGAAGATGATGAATTGTGTTTCTTTATCGGTTGTGTATAGGTTGACGTTATTTTTTCTACTTTCCATGCTTCTTTGAGGAAAACCTACAATTTATTTGATGAAAGGTTTGTTAGAGTATTTAACTTCTGCAAGGGATGTTTATGTGCTTTATTATGTTTTCAATATTTAACCCATTCTCTTATTCTGTCTTCCTCCTCTTTCTCTCTCTCTCTCAATATTCTTCAGCTAAGCTTCTTTTTTTCTTATCTTTTCCACAAGTTTGTTCTTATGTATGTAAATTAAGCTCTTATATTACGTGTTCAATATACAAAAGCTTTTCCTAAGTATTCGTTGATAGGATCAAGTGTATCAAGAATAAGAGAATTGGTTCAAGGCTAATGTTGGACTTGATCTTTGTTGTTTTTGATCATAATAATGTTGTTTTTAGCATCACTTAAAAGGAATGATCTTTCTTTTTATTACTAGGATTTGTATACTAAAGTTTTATTAATTCAATTTTGGATTAGTTCATTCCTCCCTTGAGAATTTATAGGATTTGATTATTAAAAGAATTTAATTAAACATAATTAATTTAATGTTAAATTGACTTTTCATAATAAAACTATTAACATTAATTTTTCATGAAATGTCGACGTGACCACTAGTTTCTGATAACAAAAATAAGATCTAGTGGGAAAAATGTGACAAAATTCTCCCTAATCAAGAACAAATCGATGCATAATAAATCTTCTCATCAAACACTAATTATCACATGCTTTCTATGGCCGATCTTCTTCTTCAAGGTTTTTAATATCATATGAATTACCTCTCTTTATTTATTATTTGTATCTCATTTTCTATTACGAAGATACAAAGATGAATGTTTGATTTTATATACTATATATTGTCTAAAGCTTTCTCAAATCTTTAAGAGAACATAGATGAAAATAGAGGCAGTGGCAATGGGCCGATGGTTGGTATAAGATTAGTGAAATAAGTTATTTTGGAACAATTGTCGATTCCAAAAACTATGTTTGTTCAATCAGGTATACGTACATTCGAATTTGGGTTTCTTATGCCATTTGACTTAATTAGCTATTTAAGTTCTATACTATTTGTTTTTTAGTTGAAACGCATCGTACTTATAGTTCATCTAATTTAGTCATCTATACTGCATCTTGGAAATCATTCACTGCATCTTCTGCTAATTTAGTTAAAGCCAAGAAGTTGTTGGAAGAAAATGTCAATAAACCAACTCCTACGAGAAGATCTTATTTTACTTGATGTCTTCGAACATGTAAGGAGCCTTTTTAGAAATCTAGACATAGGAAACTTTTTTACCTTATCTATAGAGTCTCATGTCACTTGGAATCTAAAATTATTTTTTTTCCTTTTCTTTTTGAAGGAATAGGTATGAAACTTTATTTATTATTTTGTCTGTAAGAATTGTTACACTTCTAATTAAAATCTTGTATTAGTTACCATATATCATTATATTATATTGCTTACCATATTTCAATATTTATATGAATTATTATTTTATTGTTAATAAATATTAATCATTGAGAATAGTAGTCACCTTAAATTTATGATACTTTAATCCTATTAACGTTAAAATTTTATGTATGTTTATCCTTTTATATCCAAAAAATGTGATTTTTCAAATTTTAAATTACCTACCATGTGCTTTTACAATTTTTAGATGCTCCATTCTATTTTCATAAAATATTTGTACAAATGGAGGTGTACTATGTACAATAGACATCCTTAAAGAATCATTTGTATATAAATTCATATAATTAAACAAATTTATAGAATTTAAACGCTTAAAATTATAATTATTTCAACTTTTTGCAGTGATTTAAACAATTCGTTGCCAAAAGTCCAGCTTTTAATCATCACAAAATACTCGACATTTGGTGACAAAACAATTAAACCATTGCAAAAGGTTGCATATTTTGTGACGATTCACATAAATCGTCACCAAGTACATGCCTTTAGCGACGATTCTTCAAAACGTCGCGAAAATTTAGACTTTTGGTGATGAATTTTCAAATCACTACCCAAAATAAAAAGGTAAAAGCCAGTTTTGTTGTAGTGTATGACAAATAAAGAGAAAGTGATACTTGTACATGTCAGAGATGATAACCTCTTAAATAAGTAATTAAAATTCTATCTAAAATTTAGTCAAATTTGAATAACGCAATTTAAGTTAAATAAATTATTTTGAATAACATATTAAAATAGTATTATTTTAAGAAATTAAACTAAATTAATATCAATTTTTAAAAGGGAGTTTAAACTATTCAAATCAGACTTTAAATCATCTTACAAGTTCCACATCAACCAAAAACCCAATCAACCCAAAAAAGCCAAGTCAGACCAAAATTGTCAAACTTAATATCCATATTAATAAGTGTCATGTTAATTATAAGTTTATATTCCTTTGTTTTCCTTTTCCACTCAGATAGATACTGCTCGAAATTTTGTGAGAAGCCGGATGCAGTTTGTAGAATTAACCATAGGAAACGATGCATGTTGGTCTGTAACGTAGATGCTTAAAATATTAGTGTCAACCATATTTTGTATTGCATAGAACTTAAAACAGAAACTGATATAGCAGTTTGTTTCTTATTTCAGAGTTTCTATTGTCGTGTCGGGGACCTGAGATGCTGATAGGCTTATGTCAGCCGATCTTGTGGATGATTTATTAAGATTAGCCAGCTAGCGATGAAATACAGAATTAGAAATGGTCAAATGATTCCAACTTTTGGCTGTTAACTTCCTTGTTTTATGCTAAAAATAGAAAATGAAAAGAACAAGAATTCAGAATTCAGAATTCAGAATTTTTCACATTTCTTTAATTCCTTTCCAAATGTTCAATACTCTTTTCCATTGGTCTTTCAGTACTCAAGTAAAGTAGGGAAGCATATATTGCAATTCTAAAGTATTACTTTTTTAATTCTGTAAATAACTTCAGAAGATACGCCCAAACTAAGTGGCCATTTGATTTAGTATGTCATTGACAAATCCAACAGTTTAAACTTGAAAGCATTTTAAAATACTATATATTGAAAGAAATTAAAGGGTGTTATCACAAATAAATTACTTCTAATTAGTTTTGCAATAGAACAAGAAATCCTCTTCAAATTAATTAAAGATTGCCCCATCAAATGTGCAACTTAATTAAAAGATTACATCTAATCCAACGATAATGCATGGGACAATGCCTAAGGCATTAAGTCACTCCATAATACAATTAATGATCAACTTATTCAGAGTTAAACAGTTGATAATGAGTGTATGGATCAAGTTACATAGCTTAATATGATTAAAATGATGACAAACATAACTACAAATTATTGTAGGCTTACGTATCATCACACTTGCCGACCATCCCATCCAGGACTGATTGGATTTTATAGTAAATCCAAGGCAGCCCTAACAGAAACGAAAGCCTCATTTACAGCTGGAGTATTACTGATGCAATTATACTTACCGGTAGCAATCAGTCAATTAGAGATCAATAGTGTGGATTAAATTAGAAAACTTAAAACTTTTAATCATGCATTTGTTGGAAGTTGATAATCAGAGATCAGGAATGTTATTCCGATAAGTGCCTTGGGTTCAATCATATCCTAAACAAGTCGTCCAAAGAAAAGGAAGTACGAGGTTTGTGTTTCTTATATGCAACCTATTATTCAGATGTGGCAATGCCATAAACTTGTATATAAATATATATACAATATGTTCTTCATAGACTTGTGAAGTGCTTGAGAGAAAAGTTAATTAGCGCGTGTGGTTCGACCATATATAAGAGTCAATTGCAGCTCAAAGATGGCCTATAGTATTGGCTGTGAATGTCAGTACAGCCATATCGATATTGCAAACTCTTTGGACAGTCATGTTAAAACCTACCTTCAAAGTTCAATCCAATAGATAAAACGAAAGATAGTGAGGATATAATCTTGTACGGTTCATGTTTCACATGAAGGATTTAGCTTCATTCAATCATTTGCCATGCAACCAATGATTAACGATTACTAGTGTTTCCGGCCCATTTGTCTCGTATCCAAGTTTAGAAAACGGGGACGGTGAAAACAAGGCTTCTCCTTTATCCTGAAGCCTCAAATAGCATGCACACCAATAATTTTGACCTTTAAGCAAACAAATTATAACACATGAATTATGAAAAGTTAGAAGTTTTAATTTGTTACATAGTGTAGTTATTCTATGGTGGAAACTTTGTTGATCTGTATAATGTTTGTTTTTTTATCCAGCATTCTCCTACAACTATCCCTCATTCAAAGCTACTCTTGATCTATATTAATTAGTTTACTTGCTACAACAACCACAAGAATCCTGATGCGGTATGGAGTCTGAAAAGATCTAATAATATATACAGCCTTAATCCTATTTAGTAGAGAGAATGTTTTCAAAAATTGGTGGACTTGCGACATTAGCTAAAATCTAAATTAACTATGCTTTTTTTTATAAATTTTCATTTGTTCATTATTCTCCACGTATCTATTTAAAAGAATTTAACAATTAATATAATTTTTTGAAATTTGTACTTACCTATCCAGTAGTTTTTTTTTTGTGATTTAACAATACTTATATTTGTGCATGTTTCATTCACCTTAATTTATGTATGGAAGTTCTAATAGCAACTAAAATTTTGATATTCAATTAATAAGCTAATGTTAGTGAAAGGTTGTGTGTGTAAGATTTTCTTTTTACGAACCAAAGTGAGACCTTGTATAGGATTTTAAACCCTATACAATTATTCTGTAACCAAAAAGAGTTTTGAGGGTTTGAATAGGACTTACTTATTAGTTAACCCAGGACAAATGAAAACTGAAGCTTACTATTGAAATGATATGCACATTTCCTGTATATATGAATGATATATCGTAGATTTGAAGCTGGCCAGTTCCAATAGAATTACATATATCATTATCAGGACATGACCTGGTAATTTATGAAATAAGACATTATGTATATATTCTCTTCATTGAAATTGCCTGTATACAGTGGAATTGCAGGATTATTGAAAATTTTGATAATTAATAAAATACAATTTCAAATGGATTTATTAATATATATGGCCAATGCAATGCTTGTTAAAATAAAGCTCTACTAAAAGTTGAATAACCATGCAAACGAAAAAACTACACCAAACTCCAAAAAAAAAAAAAAGCCCTTGTGAAATACAATCAGAAAAAAACAAGCAAGTATGGATTTTAATGTACTGTCACGATGATTTTTCCAAAGAATAACTCGCCACTGTTGTGAATCCTCAACTATAAATAACACCTAGAGCTTTGGAAAATGTTATCGATACCAAACGATGGACAGAATCAACATGTCTAGTCCTATCCTCCCACCAGGCTTTAGATTTCACCCTACAGACCAAGAGCTCATCGTCTATTACTTGGAGAAGAAAATAGCTTCTTCTTCAAGCCCCGAGGTCTCCATAATTGCAGATGTTAACATCTATAAGTTCAATCCATGGGATCTTCCAGGTATATATATAAATACCTCACCATTCTGATACGTATAATTACTCTAGGTTTTCATAATATGTGATTGGTTCTCTTCAGTTTCGTTCTGTTATTTATGTTTTTCTTCTGCTTATTTTTTTTTTCAGGGATGGCGCTATTTGGAGAGCACGAGTGGTTTTTCTTCAGCCCTAGAGACAGAAAATATCCAAACGGTTCTCGTCCCAACAGAGCCGCCGGATCTGGTTACTGGAAGGCTACCGGAACTGACAAGCCGATCCTCACCTCCAGTGGATCTCAGTGTTTGGGTGTGAAGAAAGCTTTGGTGTTCTACAAAGGTCGTCCTCCTAAAGGTATCAAAACCAACTGGATGATGCTTGAATACAGACTTCTTGATGACACCCATCAGCTTCACAGGCTAAGAGGATCAATGCGAGTAAGTAGTCATTTTTCTTGAAAATACAAATAGAAAATGCAAGCACGTAGCCAGATTCGTATATGACAAGTCTAACGTTTAATGTTTTCTTATTTTCAGTTGGATGACTGGGTATTATGTCGGGTTCGTCAGAAGAGCAGCTCCCCACAACAAAAAGAAGACAACTACGATAGCAGCTCTGGAAGTTCCTCCCCGTTTGCTGTTGGATGCTTACAGAATCAGCAGGACGCAATGGTAAAGGAGATCAGTAATCCCCTTAAAGACTATGACTACGATATTCAAGCTTCTCTCATGGCGAACCTAGGGAGCGAAGAGGCTGATGAACAAGGACAAGCAGATTTCCAAGAGGATTCTCCTGGCTACTCTGTCACAAGTCTGGACTCCAACTCCCACCGCCCAACAGTTTCTTTCAAAGAGGCACTGGAGTCTCTGTCGAAGGTCATCTCTACTGGAACTTTTGAAGAGCTCGTGCCACCACCAAAAAAGAGTCCATACACCCACATTTCAACTTCGAGCAATGCAGAGAATGCAACCAGCATCTTTCAACTTTCTTCTTCAGCGATGCCTGGATCGTTTCCCCGGAGCTTTTCAGAGTTCATGATGTAGAAACTTTTCACAGATAAAAACCGTGTGGTGAGCTGACGCAGAGAGGACGATGACCTTGTTCAATTAGACAAATTTTATCCACAGTAGAAATAAGAAAAGTGACTCCCACCACCAATTTCTTTTCTATATTCATTTCATGCAGATGACATGATGAATAGTATTGTTTCATATTTTGATGATTTTAAATTATTAACCTTCATGTGCAAGATGATATTAATCAAAGTGAACTGTTGAAACCTTTCTGTCTCTCTAATCTTTGTTGTTCTGTGGTTTTTGACTGGATAATTGTAAACGTAATCTAAGATATCCAACAAATACGTACATTATCCGCTTTCTATTAAAATTTAAAACAGTCTTGCTAGCACCTGCACCACAGGCAATTAATGATTTATTCTCAACTCTCAACTTAAAATGATCATCTGGTTATTCAGAAAGAGCATAAAAGCGGCTTGGCACTTGGTATCTTCATAAAAGTATTTCATTGTTGTTAAGGTCTGAAAGCCAGCTTTCCATGTATATTCTGCTCCTCTTTTGTCCTTGTTCCCCAAGCACAAACACTTTCAGTTCTTAATTATATTGCAACAGAATCTAGTGATCTTTGCTGTAGCATGATCTTACTAAACTAACTACGTCAAATTTTGTGTTATTCTTGTTATAGAAGAAACTCTCACGTTAAACTTTAAAGATTAAACTAGAATTGCGCGAGTTTTATAACTTGAATATTGATTTTAAAGACAACACATATCCACATTATTAGCCTGTGCAAAGCAGTTTCAAAGATTACCATCCAAATATATATGATTAATATTTCGATAATATTAACATGATCTAGAGAGGGATCACACAAACACAGGCATATATATATACGAATAAAGACAAGAGAAGGAACAACTTGCGAGGGCAATAAGGAAAATCTTAATTTGTCTGGTAATGATATGTTTGCAATATCCAGTGCCAGGAGCACCTAACATTTTATTCAATATATAGTGATATGTCCCTTTAGGATGGATGGATGTGTGATCACATTTTGACAACGAAGTCTGAGGTCAGGTCGGCACAGAAATTTACTTACCTCACCTTGTACCAAAACACAACAAACAAAACGACAAGAAAACACCAGGAATTTTAACCCCATCAAACTCATGCATACCTCGCTACTCTCTCCTACGCCTTGAATGGTTCGATAATATTCTTACCAAATTTATCTGCTAAGTAATCAATAAGATCTCTTGATTAGTTTTGAGTTTGTAGATAACTACATTGTAATTTTGGCATGGCCTTGGAAGGTGGCAAGGCCATAAATTGCATCTGGAGTTAACAATTGCATATAGGTAAGCACTAGAAAATCAAATTTCATACATGTTGGACAAATTACCAGATTGTTTGTACTTCGATTGAGATCTTGATCGAAAGCTTACACTTCCCTTGAGACCGTAATCAAAAGCTTCAAGCAGCAAGAAAAACTCATGACAATAATTGTCCTTTGAAAAAAAATTAAAGAAATGATATTAACTAACCACATAAAAGAATACAATTAGTCCATTGGGAAGATCCCACGCTTTACAGGTAAATTAAAAAGGCATCTTACAAGTGTTACCAACTACAATAAACAAGAGACTAGCAATTAAAGATCCAAGGAATTGACTGACTTAGATCTTAAGTAAAGAGTCTCCCTAATAGTGTGCAGGATCACAAAAGTTGTCTCCTTCTCGGTAACAAATTTGTTCTTGAATCTCTAATCTCTTGTTATTCCTTTCATTCTAGATTCTATGGAGAGTGGAACCCAAAGTAATGAAATAAACCCCCAACGGGACATAGTGATTTTTGTTATGCTCAACCATCCTTGAATGGCTTTTGAGAATGACCTTTGAGAGAGAATCACCACTGATATCCCAATGACAGAATTGTTTGATCTTTTTTTCCAAACTAAAGATGCAAAGGAACAATCAAAATATAAATGATCCGTCATTTCAACACAATCTCAACATAAGATAAAAGTTTTATCCACTGCCAAAAAGTGCAGCCTACTATAGTACTTAGACTATTTTTCATTATAAGCCGCAACAAAAATGAGTTTCTAGGAATCAGAAAATTGTTCCAAACAATAGGGTACCAATTCACCTTAGGACCAGGAGGTTGCATCAAATTCCTAATTTGCTTGATGGACATATTATAAATAAGCTTATGCGTCAATAGAAATTGTCTTAATGGAGAATATCAGGTTGATAGTTAGGTTTATCGTTCAACGAGACTTGAGGAAGAACCCAATTATTCTTCCAATCATTGTTCAGTATTAGCTTGGAAACCTAATCATCCAAAGGACGAATAGACCTACACTACAAGAGTTAAGACATTTAGCGATAATTTTTTTATGACTAACTATTATTTTATCACAAATATGAGGTTTTTTTGTGACCAGATAATTGATTGACATTATTATTTGGATTAATTGTGATGATTTATTTTTTTGTCACTAATACAATAGTAATTATGACAATTTAGTATCTTTCACAATTAAGTCGTCACTATTAATATATTAATAGTGTCAATTTTCTTTTATCACTAAGTTTTGTTATTAAAGCCTATGCAATTTGGTAGCAAGAATAAATTGTAATTATTACATGTGACCAAACATAATTTGGTCATTAATATTTTTTC
The DNA here is from genome assembly GCA_024703695.1 of Erythroxylum cataractarum. Taxonomy (NCBI): domain Eukaryota; kingdom Viridiplantae; phylum Streptophyta; class Magnoliopsida; order Malpighiales; family Erythroxylaceae; genus Erythroxylum; species Erythroxylum cataractarum. The sequence goes on along the minus strand of JANJEY010000002.1, from coordinate 65,694,962 downwards.
TTCTTGTTACGAAACGGCTAATCGTCATACAATATTTTACTTGTTGTGATAAAAAATTTTATCAATAAATATTCAATTAATTAGTGTCTACTTCATATTGTCACAATAACCGAACCATAACTACGGTTACAACTATTCGTAATTTAATGACAATTTTTTGTGATTAACTATTTTTATCATCATAAATACGATATTTTTTAGTGCCAAGAGAATTGATTAATACTATTGTTTGGATTATCTATGATGATTTATATTTTTGTCACTGATACAATAATATTTGTGATAATTTAGTATCTTTCACAGTTAAATTGTCAATATTAATATATAGTGTTAAATTTTATTTTATCACTAAGTTTTTTAAGTAAAAGCGTATGAAATTTGGCGCCAATATAATTTTGGCGGGAATTAATTGTAATTGTGAAAAAAAGATATGTTGGTAACTAATATTTTCTATTTGTTGTAACAAACACATAGTTTAGTCACTAATATTTTTTCTTGTTGTGACGAAAAGATTTATCATCACACAATATTTTACTTGTTGTAACAAAAACTTTTGTCAATAAATATTCAATTAATTAGTTTTTACTTAATATTATCACAGTCACCAAACTATAACTATGATCACTACTATTTGTAATTTAGTGACAATTTTTGTGTGCCTAAGTATTATTTCGTTATAGATACGAGATTTGTTGTGACAAAATAATTGATTGATACTATTGTTTGGATTAACTGTGATGATTTATTTTTGTGTCACTAATACAATGGG